>JAUTDX010000444.1:0-32500 GCA_030844895.1 Ambrosia x helenae | reverse complement strand
TGGGCTTCATATGGTGTGGGTTTATTATTTAAAAGTTAGACGAGTGGAGGAATGGGCTACTGATTGTGGGTTTTGGACGTGGGTTTATGGAAGTTTTGAAAAGGTTTATAAGTTAGTTTGGTGGTGGGCTTGGGGTTTGTATGGGTTAAATTGGTGTGGTTGCATTATTGGGTTGAGCATATTTTTTCTAGTTGGGCTGGAAGATAAAGTTGATAAGATGGAGGTGTACTTCTTATGGATTGTTGCTGATGGGCTTTATACTCTTGGGCTATGGAAGAAAGGTAAGGGGTATTTGTCTTGTGGGCCTGATAGATGGATGAAAGGTAAGGGGGCTGTTTGTTATTGGGCCGGTATGAAGTGGATTTTGCTCGGATGCAGGTTTTGGATTTGGCTTTATTTGATGGGCTTATGTTGGGCTTATAATATTATGTATTGGGCTTAGGTGTCTTTTGTTAGATTGGCCCGTTTTTTTGTCTCTTTTGTTTTTTGTTTTTGTTTTGTTTATTTTGGGCTAACTTTGGGCCTTGGGTCTATGTCCCGGGTCTTGGTTGGTTCTTGTTTGTATTTTTTTCTTATCAATAAATGTTTGCCGGGGTGTTCCCCTTTTCCCAAAAAAAAAACCCTAAACCCTAAACCCTAAACCCTAAACCCTAAACCCTAAACCCTAAACCCTAAACCCTAAGGATTTTCATTTGTGTGATTTTTTTCTCTCTCTAACTTCTCTCTCTAACCCCTCTCTCTGCCGATTCATGCGATCTCACTGATTTCCCTCCAAAAATTGTATGTTTCTTGATTAATACCTGCTAAATGATGCCTTCTACTGGTGTTTCAAAACCACCAGACCCCCCACAATCCTCTCCTGCCCAAGTTTCAGCTGAAAAAACTCACTCTCAAACCCGTCGCTCAACAAGGTCAACAGGTGCCCTTCAAATCCGTGATATTTATGAACAGAACTTGGAGCTTAAAGATGCTGGAACTCTTAAGAATGTTGGACCAGGCAAGAATCGTCCTCCTCTTCAGTCAATCAACATCAATGAAGCTCAGAAGGAGGCGAATAATCCGAACCCTATTCCGTTGGGTTTGGAAGCAAAGAACCCTAACTCGTTGGGTGTGGAAGATGGAGTAGGTGCTAATACCCCGGGTGAGGAAGGAGGTACTGGAGTCTCTTTCGATGAAGCTGTTCATCTCCTCAACCAAGGTAAGATTGATAACCAAGTTTTACTTACTCCTTCTAAATCCCCTTGTTCGACCAATTCTATAGCTGCTGAAGTTTTATCCCCAATTAAGAACCCTGAATTTGACCTGAATCCCAACCCTAACTCTGATGATTATATGGATATGTGGGAGACGGAGGGTGAGGATGAGGATGAGGATGAAACTAGTGATAGTGAACCGAATTCCCCTGTTTCTACCCACCCTGCTCTGAACCCGTTGCCTTTGGGTGGCCCTGTCCTTGCTCCTGTGAGAGCTGATGCCCCTGTCCCTGACCCAACTCCTGCTGAGGCCATTCTCGGTAGTGGTGGGGCTGCAGGGAACACAAGCCCTCCTCTTAGAGCCCAGGTAGCACCAAATAGAGGAAACAATGCTTGGGACCCAAATGCAGCCCATGGGCAGACTAGGTTGTCAATTGCTGATAGGATTAAGCTGAGCCAACAAGCAGCCAAAGTGAAAATAGGCTACTACCCACCCACTATTACACCTGAAGGAAAAAACCGTATTGTTATTACCAAAGAGGACTTATTGCAATCTGCTAAGGCTTACTCCTTGCATTTGTATGGGTATTTCCTAGGAACGTCTATGGACTACAATAGGGTGAATTACTGTTTAAAAAGGGATTGGAGACTCCATGACATTGCTGAGATATCCAAAAGCCCAGCAGGGTTCTTTTACTTTAAGTTTAAAAGTGAAAAAGGGTTGAATGAGGTGCTGGAAGGTGGCCCCTGGTTTGTTAACAACATCCCCTTATTCTTGAAAAAATGGAAACCTGGCCTATGTCTGGAAAAAATTGAACCGGAGACTGTCCCAATTTGGGTTACTGCCCACAGTGTCCCACTTGAATTGTGGACTGACACTGGGATATGCAAGATTATGAGTGGTACTGGTTATCCTCTCCTCATGGACCAAGTCACCGAAGCTAGGTGTACTTCTCAGTCGGGGAAACTTGGATTTGCTAGAATGTTAGTAGACGTTAAGGCTAACTTGAACATGCCAACTGAAGTAGAGGTTGAATTCCCAGAAGAAGAAAATACCCCTGTTAGGGTAGGAACAATAAATATCTCTTATCACTGGAAACCTGCCCTATGTACCCATTGTAGTGTTTTTTGGTCATACTGACAAACAATGCAGGTTTAAGCCCAAACCAGATGTTGTCATGACTGAAGAGGCCCCTAACTTGGAAAAGAATGAAGATCAACAGAGTGTCCTACAACTCCAGGCAGATCAGGAAGGCTATACAGTGGTGACTAACAAACAGAAAGGCAGGAAGCGCAACGCCTCAGGGAAACCAATTAGTTCTGAGCCAAGTCCAGTCAACACCAGGAGTAAAGCTGGAAAAACCATTAATCAAGATGCAGGCCCCTCTACTAGCAGTGATCCAGTTATTCAGAAAAAGATGAGTGAGCTGCATGAAGCTCATGTTGCCCGAAAGACCACAAACAACAGAGGAACAAACTCCAACAGAGACAAAAACCTGAATCAAGCTAACCCCAAAGAAAATCTGCAATCTCAGCCTACCTCAAAAAAACCCCCTTTAAATTCCCAAAAACCACCTACACAACCTCTGTCAAAAACCTCCAAGCCTCCAAAAAAATCCCAGCCACCTAAACTTGCTGATGAGCAGCTGAATTCAAACAGATTCTATATGTTAAGTGATGTTTCTGCAGAGTTACTTATGAAGGGAGGAGACTTATCTGATCATGTGATGGCTGATAATCTAGAACCAGACTGTTGCAGCCCTGCCATAGCCCAGAAGACCACCCCAGCCAATGACCTTGTGATGGCAGAGGATGAAGTGGATGTGAATGAAATTGACTATGGTATAACGGATGGGCAAAAACTTGCAATATCGAACCGCCTGATTAAGTTTAAAACAGTTAGAACCTCGGACCAGCAGAGTTGGGAACAAGGTGAGTGGGCTTATTTTTGGGACCTATGCAAAAGTATGGGATTGAATTCAGAGGCTGTAGTGGAAAATGTGGGGCTTGACAAATCAGGCACGGCTTCTTTCCTAATGCAGCAGGCAGGTATGGGTAGAAAGGGTAATTCAGTGACCCGGGAGTTGCACAAACTGAATATGTTTTAATGGTGATGCAAATCACAGCTTGGAATATTCGGGGGTTGTCAAATACCTCGAATCAAAATCAAATGAGAACTCATATCAATTCGGGTAAATATAGTGTTTGTGGGATTATTGAGACGCAGCTTGCCACTAATAGAGTTGCTGAATGCTGTAACCGAGTCTTTGGTCAGTGGTTATGGGACTCAAATAGCTCTGTCTGTAGTGGTAGATGTCGTATTGCTGTTGGTTGGGACCCAAATTTAGTTGAAGTGATGATAATTGAACGACACCCTCAGGTGGTCCACTGTCTCATTAAGCCGATTCAAGGTGGAAATGGGTTCTACTGCTCCTTTGTTTATGCCCATCACCGCAGGGTGCCCAGAAGGGCCTGTTGGGAAGCCCTGGATAAGCACAAACATGTAGTCAGAGATAACCCGTGGCTTTTATTAGGTGATTTTAATGCTATCCGTGATCCGAGTGAAAGAAATTTTGGTAGTTCTCGGGTTGATGACAGCATGGCTGAAGCTAGAGATTGCTTTAATTCTGTGGAAATAAATGATATTTGCATGTCGGGTCTCCCTTTCACATGGAATCAAAGTCCTGGAAAGCCGGATGGTCTGATGAAAAAACTTGACAGGGCCATGTCTAATGCTGCTTTCACCGATCATTTCCCGTTGGCGAATGCTGCATTCTTACCGTTTCTGAAGTCTGATCACACCCCCATTGTGGTCACCCTTCCTGATGTCCCGAACCCCAAGCCTAAGCCGTTCAAGTTTCCTAACTTTCTGACATCTAAAGAAGAATTTCTCCCTTGTGTTAATGCAGCCTGGTCTGGACATATTGATGGCTTCTCTATGTTTGCCCTTGTTTCCAAACTCAAAAAGGTTAAGAAAGAGATGAGGAAGCTCCAATTTAAGCAAGGCAATATTCATGTGAAAGTTTCCAAACTCAAGTCTGAATTAGAAGCCATCCAGACTGAAGTTACGAATGACCCCTCGAATTCCTGCTTGAGGGAAGAAGAAGGTATTTATCTGCAAGCTTACAATGAAGCTGTTCGGGATGAAGAATTATTCCTTCGGCAAAAAGCTAAAATGACGTGGCTCAAGGAAGGGGATCAGAACACAAAATTTTTTCATCGGATGGTCAAAGCCAAACAACACCGTAGCAGAATTCATTGTGTTGAGAATCTGAATGGCGATGTGTTTTATGGGACTGATGTGGCTGAGCAGTTTGTGGCCCATTTCAAGTCTGTTTTGGGTATGAAGACTGGTATTGCTCAGATTGAGGACCCGAATACGTTGTTTACTAAGAAGGTTCCCCATTTGGACTCTGTCCACATGACCAGGGAAGTCACTTCTGAAGAAATAAAGGCTGCCTTTATGGATATTGAGGACGACAAGGCCCCTGGCCCTGACGGCTTCTCAGCAAAGTTCTTCAAGGCAACCTGGCACGTGGTTGGAGAGGATGTGTGCAAGGCCATCAAAGATTATTTTTCAAATGGTAAACTTTTGAAGGAGGTAAATGCTACGGTTATTGCTTTAGTCCCCAAATTGGACACCCCTAAGAAAGTGTCTGATTTTAGACCCATAGCTTGTTGCAATGTGGTCTACAAGGGTATTAGCAAGATTATAGCCAATCGCATTAAAGGGGTGCTGGACAAAATTGTGGATGCTAATCAGTGTGCTTTTATTCCGGGGCGCCTTATTAGTGATAACATCCTTCTTACCCAAGAGCTTATGCGCAACTACCATCGTAAGACGGGGGAAGCTAGATGTGCATTCAAAGTAGACATCCAAAAAGCGTATGATACTGTTGAATGGGCTTTCCTCCGTTCTACTCTTGGCCACTTTGGTTTCCCGGATCTGATGATCAAGTGGATCATGAATTGTGTCACTACTACCTCGTTTTCTATTGCGATTAATGGTGACCATCATGGCTATTTTCAGGGTCAGAGGGGTCTTCGGCAAGGCGACCCCATGTCCCCATATCTGTTCACCCTTGTCATGGAGGTCCTCACCCTTATGATCAGGCGAAGAGTTCATAATTCGGAAGACTTCAAGTACCATTGGAAGTGTGAAGAAGTGGGTCTGACACATCTGTGTTTTGCGGATGATTTGTTCCTATTTTGTCATGGTGATTGTAATTCTGTCTCTACCCTTATGGCGGCGTTATATGAATTCAGGGATGTGTCGGGTCTGGTCCCAAGTCTCCCTAAAAGTACGGTTTATTATGGGAATGTGGACCAGGATGTACAAGAGTTGATTGGTGCCCAAATCCAGTTCCAAGTTGGTGAGCTGCCGGTTAAGTATTTGGGTGTCCCCCTCATCACCTCCAGGCTCCGTAAGAAGGATTGTACTCCCCTTGTTGATAAAGTGAAATGCAGAATTCTCGATTGGAGAAATAAATCGCTCTCCTTTGCAGGGCGGCTTCAGCTTATATCCTCAGTCTTGAATTCCCTTCAGGTTTACTGGTCTTCTGTGTTTATCCTGCCAACCTCAGTCACCAAGGAAATTGAAAAAATTATGAGGGGATTTCTCTGGTGCCATGGGGAAATGAAAAGAGGGAAAGCGAAAGTTAAATGGATAGATGTTTGTTTACCTATGAAGCATGGTGGCCTGGGCCTCAAAAACTTGAGGACATGGAACAAAGCGCTTATAGCTAAACACACATGGAATCTCATTATTCGAAAAGAGTCATTGTGGGTCAAGTGGATTTATGAATATAAGTTAAAGGATTTTAACTTCTGGGAGTTGATAGATAAAGGGGACATGAGCTGGAGTTGGAGGAAAATTATGGAACTTCGAACTCTTCTCCGGAACCACATAATCCATGAGGTTGGTAATGGGGATACAACGTCAGCTTGGTTTGATAATTGGCATCCCATAGGTCCGTTAAGCAATGTTATCACCCACCGTAACATGAGTGAAGCTCACCTATCCAGGTTTGATAGTGTCCGTGACATCATTTGTGGTGGAGAATGGAACCTTCCCAGCGATTGGCAAAACAGGTTCCCAAGCATTGCAAATGTTCCTTGTTTCGCCTTAAATCCTTCCAAACCTGATAAGGTTAGGTGGAAATCGAATAATGGGAACCTCATGGACTTCGAGGTTAGCACAGTCTGGTCCGACCTGCAGGAAGTGGGCAGCCCTGTTCCTTGGATGCAACTCGTTTGGTTTAATCAAAATATTCCTCGCCATGCTTTCATTCTATGGCTTGCAGTCAAACAGAAGCTGCAAACCCAGGACATCATTGGCAGGTGGCAGGGTATGGGAAACCTCAGGTGTGTTTTCTGTGAAGCTGGGCCAGACTCTCATGATCATATTTTCTTCGAATGTCAATTCCCAAAAGCTGTTTTGGAGGGGCTGAAACAGCTCACTTGCTGGGGCCCTATCCCTGATGGGCTGAGCCACATAATCACTCAACTTTGCACTCAAACGGCTGCTAACACGATCTGGAGCATTGTCAACAGATTAGTGTTGGCAGCTGCGGTGTACTATGTGTGGCAGGAACGGAATAGACGCATCCATGAAGAAGGTAGACGTCCGGTTGGGGAGATTATTAATCTGATTGTTCATTCTGTCAAACTCAGAATTATGAGCCTTCCTATAACGAAGACAGCCTCCTCTCTGCAGGTGGTTAAGATATGGGACATCCAAGGGGTCCAATGGGTCAGAAAAAATAATTCTCATGTTAGCGCCTCACATGATTAATTGGTTGTGGTGGGTTGTTGTGCACTGGTCTGGGGTGTATTGGGTTTGTCAAGGGCTGGAAGGGCTGGAGATTGAGCATAGTAAGGCTGAGAACAATATCACACATCACATGAAAATCCTTATCACCCACACTCACTTTTTAAATTATTGTGTTTTTGCTGGGATGGGCAGGGACTGGGGCTGGGTTCTTCTTGGCAGGTATATTGCATATGGTTCTTGGCAGCTGCTTTTCACTTTGGGTGGGATGGGTTGGGATGGAGTTATAAGGGGGAGGAGGGTAGCACCTTGGTCTAGTCTTTCTTGGTGTCTGCTGGTGGATTGCTTCTATTCTCTTCTTTGGTCTATAGGGGTCTTAAGTACTTGTCCTTCCCTTGTTCACCCTGTGTTCTGGTATAGGAGACATGATGGGAGTATAGGTTTCGTCTGTGTGCCTGGGATAGGCATAAGCCCTGGAGAGATAAGGCTGGCCTGGATAGGGGAGCAGTTTTTTCGGGTAACCAGTCCTTTGTTCCTTGCCCCGAATCCAGAAACCCTGTATGAGTCTAAGCCGAGTCAGTTCACTAACGTGTTTGTTTGCTGTGAGTACTACTTTGATTGGGGATTTCAGTTATTGGGGGTTGGGTACAGGTTATGTGAGTTGATGCTGTTAGCTCTTAATCGCTATTGGAGCATTGAGAGCTGGGATCATCACAAGAACAAGACCACTATCCACTGCCAAAGATCGAGTCAAACTACGAATTACTATTTGCTTCATAACAAGAGTTGGAAGGATCACAGTTACAATTTGCGACAAAAAGACTTCAAAGCCTGGAAACGTTCTAAAGAAGTTGATAGGAAGGTTAACTGCTGGAACGGTTTTTTAGCTTACTGGAATTGGCTGCTTCAACAAGTTATTTGGGCCTGGATTGTGCACAGGCCCAAGATGCTGCTGGAAGGCCAAACCAGGTGGGGGGAGCCCATCAAATTTCGGCTGAAGACTGCTTACTGGGCCCAAAATAGTGTCCGTGATCTGCTGCGAAGGCCCACCCTGTTTATGATTGTGAGGTTGGGCTGGTTGCTTGGTATTGTGCTGAAGGCCCGTGACAATTGGGTTAAAGTTGAGCGCTGCTGGGTTCAACAAAACGAAGCCTGGTTGCGGAGAAAAAAGAAGATTCGGGCTTGGGAGTGTCCTAGCCCCAAAGAGCTGGTAAAAGCCCAGACCAGGTGGGGGGAACCCACCAACAGACCCGTTAAAAAGACCAGAAGGCCCAGCCATTTTGATTGGGTTAATTCGAAGATTAGTTTTTGGGCCCTAAATTTAATGTTTAATTTATGGGCCGGCTCTCTAATGGGGCCTAGTTATCTAAATGTTTGTAATATTTCCAATACTTGGACTTGGGTTAATATCCTAGTGGGTTGGGGGTACTCGGTTGTTACAAAAATTAAGTGCAACCGTGATACCATCTTTTGTAGGCCGAAAGCATTGTTTAGCCGGCCTTGTAAAACGAGTCCATGGACTAGTGCTAAAATGGTAGGGAGGTATAACCTCACTAGGCGCCTTTGTAAAAACCCGAAAATGGGTTGTTTGGTTTCGTATTTTTGGTCCCCTAGGTTAGTTTTGGGGATGATGCGGGGGTATGCCCCTAAGAGGATGTAAATTTTATTGTGTGATATAATACTTTTGCCGGGCTATACCCATTACCCAAAAAAAAACCCCTAAACCCTAAACCCTAAACCCTAAACCCTAAACCCTAAACCCTAAACCCTAAACCCTAAACCCTAAAACCTAAACCCTAAACCCTAAAACCCTAAACCCTAAAACCTAAACCCTAAACCCTAAACCCTAACCCTAACCCTAAACCCTAAACCATAAACCCTAAAACCCTAAAACCCTAAACCCTAAACCCTAAACCCTAAACCCCTAAACCCTAAACCCTAAACCCTAAACCCTAAGGAATTTCATTTGTGTGTTTTTCTTTCTCTCTCTAACCTCTCTCTTCCTGATTCTCTCTGGCGACTAATGTTCTTTCCCTCCCTCCCGTCCTCTTAATCCGACAATCTGTGCTAATTTCTGTGCCTCATGATTCCGTCATCTGGTGGGAATCCCCCACCGGATCCTTCTCCTGTGATTTCAGTTTCAAAAACAATTGAAGATTCCATTCCAAAGCGTATGACCACTAGGTCAGGAGCTGGCTTTCAAATTCGTGCTAAGGGCGATGATTCTCTTAACAAATCCTCTGCTGGGTCTGCTCAAAAGGTGGATAAGGGCCGGCAACCCCTAGGGCCTCACAACGTCAATGTTTTGAGCCAAAATCAGGGTCGAAGCTCTCAGTGTAACAAGAGTGATGGAGTTTCTCCAACACCAATTGCTCAGAATGAAGTTCATGGTGCTCCCATGGAGGTGGATTCGGCTGGAAATCTGCCAACAGGGACGAACGCTTCTCCTCTGTCCTTTGATGCGGCTGTAATGGCTATTCATCAACCTCAGGGACCTGATTCAGGTATTGTAACACCCTCTAAATCTCCCTGTTTGTTGAATGCTGAGAATATTGAGGTTCCACCCCTGTTCGTGCTTTGGACTTTGATATGTGTGTTGATGAACCGGTTGTAAACCAAGGTTCTCAAGATCCTAATGCAGGGGCTAGTGATTTACTTGGTGATGGTAGTAACTGGGATAAACAAACTGGTGGAGAGGGCCTTTATGGCCAGCGTCCACGTCTAAATGTTTGGCAGAATGACAAAAAATTAGGCTTGACCATAGCTGATAGGATTAAGAAGAGTAAAGAATCGGCTAGGGTTAAAATCCAGTATTTCCCGCCTACTATTACGGCTGAAGGTAAAAGTAGAATTCTGGTTCCTAAGGAAGACATGGCTAAGGTTGCTAAAGTTTACTCCCGGCACCTGTATGGTTATTTCCTAGGCACTTCTATGGATTATAACCGAGTCAACTTCTGTCTCAAAAGGGACTGGTTTGACTATGATTTGGACGAGATAACCAAAAGCCCAGCGGGTTATTTCTACTTCAAATTTAAAAGTGAAGAGGGTTTGAATGCTGTCCTAGAGGGTGGGCCTTGGTTTGTTAATAATATACCCCTCTGCATTAAGAAATGGGCCCCGGGTATGTGTCTTGAAAAGTCAGAGCCATCTACTATTCCATTGTGGGTTACCGCCTCCCAGGTTCCGTTGGAATTATGGACTGATGCGTGAAATATGTAGTAAATAAATCGGTCAAGTTTTAAAAATGGAAAAACCTACAAAACCACACACTAACGGCAAGTGTACCGGTCGCAGTGTAGCAGAGCAAGTAAGTCCGGAATATCGAACCGTGGACACAATATAGCGACTCTCGATACTAGACTTTTGTCGAGTCCTAATCTAATAGATTGAAGTGACGGTGATTTAATTAAATTACTAAAAAAATATAAAATTGAAGTAAATAAAATATGAACAACTCAACAAAGCAGACAAACAAGTAGATGAGGATGAGATCAATTAATGAGAAAATGGCTACCTAGGTAAGAATCAAGGTGACTGACTAATAGCTCTCGGGATTGGATAAATGGATTTTGGCTACCGGGATTTTAAGATACACTAAACTAGACCAACACTGGAACGCGAATCATTCTCCAACATGTCGCAATACTGAATCTAGGGAAGTGTGTAAACTCACCGGTCTCGGGTTCAGATTACCTCTCGGTCTCTCCAAACTATGCTAAGGTATCCTAAATCTGAATGTCCTCTCGGCCCCCTCAGAAACAATACATCCGGGATGTGTAAGGGATGCAAGGGATAGTTATTCTAACAGGTTTCTAACACAGGATGCTAACAAAACAGGCACGCTAGGGGTGACTCACTCTCGTGTAGACCACGGTCCCGAATACCTACCAAGCTAGACACACTGACACCTAATCTCCTCTCGGTCTCAAAGGTGGTAGAATGCTAAATTACCGAATAATTAATTAACTTGTTTCTAGGGTTTACTACGTCTAGCAACCACAAAATATATCAAAAACACCAAGTCTAAGATACTCACAAAATCCTAGATCAAAAGATACAAAATCAATTAAACTAGAATTATGCGAAACAAGTATTAATATTTAGATATCAAGCACGCATATACAAAAGAAACCATATTAGAAAACCTTTACCAAAACATTATCCAAAACATAACATAGATCCAACCCGAAAACTATTATTCAATTGTCACATATCATCAATACCTAGGTAGCACTAAAAGTTTAGCTACTAATAGTCATGGAAATCAATAAAAGCATAGGTTCAAATAAATTATAAAACATAGTATCAAGTTGTTGAAAACACAAAGTAATCATAAACCAAAACTAGTGTTTTAGATAAACAAACCGAAGCCTTCACTAATGGTTCCAAGCCTTCTCTCTCCTTGAAAATCCCCTCTCCAAAGTTGTGCTAAGCTGTTGTCGATAGATGTCTTTTTTTCTCTTTGTGGCGGCTACTGTATTCTTCGCAATAATATCTCCGTAAAAGTCCTACCTCAAAATTCCTAGTAGGTCTTTTTTTGCTTGTAAAAATTCTCTTGGGCCTAGAGCCCTATTGTTTTCTTTTTATTTTATTTTACAGTATTTATTTTGTTTTCATTCAATCGAAGGCACCAAACTTGAAGTTGTTTATTATTATTATTATTATTATTATTATTATTATTATTATTATTATTATTATACTCTGTGCTATTGACTCGGGTGTTCTTGGCTCGACCAAAATTTTTCGTTTACGCTCCAATATTTATGAACACCTACAAAATATAAAATAAATAAATAACTACTAAAAATGACTCAAAACTAATAAAAATGTAATAAAACGCTAAAATAAATAAAATAGACAAGTACAAGCCTAAAACCAATAAAACACTAATAAAAGACTCGAAAATTACTACAAAATAAATAGGAAAAGAGATGTGTTTTGCAACACATCAAACATCCCCACACTTAATCCTTTTGCGTCCCGAAAAAGAATTATACAAAATAGCAGACAACATTTTCACCAAAGCACTTAACAAAAACGATAGCATCAAATAGAGTCAAAAGCAGGCTACGAAATCAACAAGCATAGCGGTTTCACAAGACTTACATCGTTCAAAAGGCTGACTAGTCAAGATGATACAATTTTAAAAACAAGGCCTACCTAGTCAAGCTTCACTTACCTTCAAGCAACCGATTATGCACCTGTAAGCACCCCTCACAATATCACTCATCTCTCGGTTATATATTTATTTGGAGTGAATCTCTCAAAACCGAACTATGAAGCAAAATTATCATAAGCTTGTACGTCAATCAAATCTCCACCTAATTGCTAACACTAACACAAATCAAGAGGACTTCGAAAGGGTAGGTAAGGGTTAAAGGTAGGAAATTTTATTGGGAAAAATTGGCTAAAAAGAAAATTAAGAGATAAACCGGATAAACCATAAACATATAAACTCTAACTGTTTGGTCTTCTCGACCCACAACCTTTATTCTATTTTTTTTCTTTCTTTTTCTTTTTCTTTTTTTTTCAGTTTTTTTTTTTTTTTTTTTTTTTGTGTCAGCTACTCTTTTTGCTGATCTCTTTTTTTTTCACATTACATAAATATATACAATCCGGTAATCAATATATAATGGGTGACAAACGAAAGGTTTAGGCTCAAAGTGGTTTCTAAAGGTAAAATGTGGAAACGGGTCAAATAACAAAAAGGCTAAACAAAAATGGGTAATCCTAATGCCTCTATCATATTTGTGTCAAGTCCAAGCCTATGGTCTCAAAATGCATCAAAACGCACAAGTTCTAAAATAATGCAACAAAGTCGGTATATCACACATGAAACGAAATAGTGAATATTTATATATAATACTTAAAGGCTCAAAACTCACTGTCATGTGGAAATAAGGGTTACCGATACTAGCAAGTGCAAAACCAGTTAACCATCTAGCTTGATCCACCATCCCAGGCACCCCAAACATTTTATTTCAGAAAAATAACTCAGTCAAGCCTACTATCCCGCAACTTAAAGAAACATATGCTAAGACCCGTAAACCCGACAATCGACCCGCTTTTAACCGACGTATTACATTGAAAAGGCTCGTTTACTATGCGCAAAAAGGATCGGGACTTACAAAAAAAACCAACTTTTTTTTTTGGGTTTTTTTTTTTGGTTTTTTTTTTTTTTTTTGACTCAACCTACAACTAAGCAAAATAAAAACGAAGTTTCCCATCCCCACACTTAGAAAGGCACAGTGTCCTCAATGTGCTCCGGGATACAACGCAGACTAAAAATAAAAATGCAAAAATAAAGAAGAAAAAAAAATATAACAACAAAATAAATAGAACGAACTCCCCTAGAATATGTGGCGATGGCTCGCAGAAAGTGTCCCGTTCGTCCATCATCTACAACCGTATAGCATTTCCTTCGCGGCCATAGTCGAAATCCTGCAAAAATAAACTAAAATGAAAATAAAAGTAAAATGACTCAATGCCAAGTGAGATGCCTGTTTACAAAAAAATCATTTTAAAATCGACCCCACCCGAATGGAGATTGAGTACGGGCGGGGGGAGATCCAACAGTGAAAAAGGCCAAGGCAATCCCACACGACTCGATAAACTAAAAAATTAAATAAAAATAAAATAAAAAATAAAATAAAGAAGACTGAAAATAAAATAAAATAAAAACACACCTGGCGGATGATGATACAAAACTCTACAGTTGGGTTTTAACCCAAGTTCAATCAGGTGGCTTCTCTTTTATCCACCCTTTATCCAACCCGTTTAATTCAGATCGTTCACCATTGTTTGTCAAAAAACGAATAGTGAATCTAGAATAACGTTTGAAAAATTCAAACGGGTCAGAGTACCTATTCCTACACTTACCTGGACCAAACCTTATATGTGGCATTTGATGTTGGGTATGGTCCATGCGACTGTGAACCCTCTCCCGTGAAGGTGGCGGCACGGGCCGGCAATCCTGAATGTGACGAGGTGGTTTGGTCTTCTTCTTTGTTACCACCTCTTCCACCGTTTCCTCGTTTAGTGTATTGATCTCCGTTGTTGGCATACCTGCAAGTAAAGATTCTAAAAATAATAGATCGCCAACATGGTCAAATTCTCCTTCTTCGAGAGTTGGTAAATCTACCAACTCATCACCAAACTCTTCCTCCCAAGATGGTACATGCATATCTTCATTTTCCATCTTGTTCTCCTTCTCAATAACCTCTTCAATCACCCCGACGTCATCTTCAACCTCACTATCACTCCAAAAATCATCTTCAATGGGTTCTTCTTGGACCGGAGGTGGGACTTCTTCGTCCATTATTGTCTCCGGTGCTGGAGTGATATTATATGGTTGTAAGTATGGATTTTCCCCTTCATACCAATCTATATAGATCCTTGGTACTGAAGAAGCAAAAATACTATCGGGTTCCCTCCAGACGGGCATGTAGTGATTTTGCATTTGATTGTAGAAGTCTTCTTCATTGTAACCAGCTTGGTCGCGCTCTCTTATGTAGTCTGCTACAGTCTTTCTTCCACTAGCATCTGGCATCCTAAAAATCTTACTGCAAACAGACACTAAACAAACAAATCACGGGCACCAGATAGAGAAAATATATATATAAAAAAGAAATAAATAAATAAAATAAAGAGAAGAAAAATAAATAAAAAAATATCTACAAAATGACTAGATCCCCGACTCGGGTCGTCCTCGAAAGCGCACTGTGTGCCCGGCAACGGCGCCAAAAACTTGATGCGTGAAATATGTAGTAAATAAATCGGTCAAGTTTTAAAAATGGAAAAACCTACAAAACCACACACTAACGGCAAGTGTACCGGTCGCAGTGTAGCAGAGCAAGTAAGTCCGGAATATCGAACCGTGGACACAATATAGCGACTCTCGATACTAGACTTTTGTCGAGTCCTAATCTAATAGATTGAAGTGACGGTGATTTAATTAAATTACTAAAAAAATATAAAATTGAAGTAAATAAAATATGAACAACTCAACAAAGCAGACAAACAAGTAGATGAGGATGAGATCAATTAATGAGAAAATGGCTACCTAGGTAAGAATCAAGGTGACTGACTAATAGCTCTCGGGATTGGATAAATGGATTTTGGCTACCGGGATTTTAAGATACACTAAACTAGACCAACACTGGAACGCGAATCATTCTCCAACATGTCGCAATACTGAATCTAGGGAAGTGTGTAAACTCACCGGTCTCGGGTTCAGATTACCTCTCGGTCTCTCCAAACTATGCTAAGGTATCCTAAATCTGAATGTCCTCTCGGCCCCCTCAGAAACAATACATCCGGGATGTGTAAGGGATGCAAGGGATAGTTATTCTAACAGGTTTCTAACACAGGATGCTAACAAAACAGGCACGCTAGGGGTGACTCACTCTCGTGTAGACCACGGTCCCGAATACCTACCAAGCTAGACACACTGACACCTAATCTCCTCTCGGTCTCAAAGGTGGTAGAATGCTAAATTACCGAATAATTAATTAACTTGTTTCTAGGGTTTACTACGTCTAGCAACCACAAAATATATCAAAAACACCAAGTCTAAGATACTCACAAAATCCTAGATCAAAAGATACAAAATCAATTAAACTAGAATTATGCGAAACAAGTATTAATATTTAGATATCAAGCACGCATATACAAAAGAAACCATATTAGAAAACCTTTACCAAAACATTATCCAAAACATAACATAGATCCAACCCGAAAACTATTATTCAATTGTCACATATCATCAATACCTAGGTAGCACTAAAAGTTTAGCTACTAATAGTCATGGAAATCAATAAAAGCATAGGTTCAAATAAATTATAAAACATAGTATCAAGTTGTTGAAAACACAAAGTAATCATAAACCAAAACTAGTGTTTTAGATAAACAAACCGAAGCCTTCACTAATGGTTCCAAGCCTTCTCTCTCCTTGAAAATCCCCTCTCCAAAGTTGTGCTAAGCTGTTGTCGATAGATGTCTTTTTTTCTCTTTGTGGCGGCTACTGTATTCTTCGCAATAATATCTCCGTAAAAGTCCTACCTCAAAATTCCTAGTAGGTCTTTTTTTGCTTGTAAAAATTCTCTTGGGCCTAGAGCCCTATTGTTTTCTTTTTATTTTATTTTACAGTATTTATTTTGTTTTCATTCAATCGAAGGCACCAAACTTGAAGTTGTTTATTATTATTATTATTATTATTATTATTATTATTATTATTATACTCTGTGCTATTGACTCGGGTGTTCTTGGCTCGACCAAAATTTTTCGTTTACGCTCCAATATTTATGAACACCTACAAAATATAAAATAAATAAATAACTACTAAAAATGACTCAAAACTAATAAAAATGTAATAAAACGCTAAAATAAATAAAATAGACAAGTACAAGCCTAAAACCAATAAAACACTAATAAAAGACTCGAAAATTACTACAAAATAAATAGGAAAAGAGATGTGTTTTGCAACACATCATGGACTGATACAGGTATATGTAAAATTATGAGTGGCACTGGGGTCCCGCTGCTCATGGATAAAGTTACAGAGGAGAGGTGTGCTAGTCAGTCCGGAAAAATGGGTTTTGCCAGGATGTTGGTGGTTGTAAAGGCTGAGTTTAACCTGCCTTCTGAGGTGGAGGCTGAATTTCCAGCTGAAGAGGGTATCCCTCCACGCATTGGAATAGTTCGTGTGGACTACCATTGGAAACCTCCTGTGTGCAAGCACTGCTCTGTGTTTGGACATACATTTAAACAGTGTAAAATCAGGGAGAAAACAGATGAAGAACTGGCAGAGGAACAAAAACAGAAAGAACAGAAGGAAAAGAGTTTAAAGACGGATATGGGGCAGCAAGAAGACATGGAAGGTTACACCACAGTTAAACGTAGAACCAGGGGTAAAAAAGGAACAGGAGGTGCTAACATTGTCAAAGTTGTGGAAGGAAATACTAATCAAGGGCTGAACAGAAATACAATGGTAACAAAGGGTAAAGGTAATATGGCTAACATCAAGAGTACAGGGCTGCAATCAAATGCTCCAGTTCCAGATCAGAATGTTAAGGCCAGGGACCATAGGGAAGTCATCAAAGGGAAAAACTCGGGGGGCATCTACTAGCAGTGATCCGGTTAAACAACAGAAGATGAAACAACTTCATGATGAGTTCCAAGCTAGATCAAATGTGCAACATGGTGGTAATAAAGGGGCTGGTGGTGGCAGTAGTAGGTGAAAACAGGGGGAAGTTAAGGAAACTGATAATGAAAGTAGGTTTGTTAGTCCAAGGAAGAAGAAGCCTATGTTACGTAAATCCGGGGAACATAGTGACAACACACAAGATATGACTATGACATCAAATAAGTTTTATGTCCTCAATAATGTGTCTGCTGAGTTGTTGATGCGTGGGGGTGATTTGACGGATCATGCCATGTCAGAATCTGAACTTGGGGCAAATGGGGATGAAGCGTTTGTTGATTGTAGTGACGATAATGATGAAGACTTGCTGGAGAGTGAAGCTGAGTCAGAGGACGTTTGTATCACCGATGGCCAGAAAAAAGCCATTTCGGAGCGTCTTGATAAATTCGGGTGTGTTGAAGCTTTGGCCCAGGAGGGGTGGGACCAAGGGGAATAGGAGTATTACCACATTCAATGTAGGAAACGCAACATTACTCCTACCTTTGCTGTGGAAAATGTCCTTCAAGACAAGTCAGGGACTGCTCGGTTCCTTATGAATCAGGCGAACATGAACGGCAGCCATACTTCAGTGAACAGGGCTGCACATACTCCTAAAACTGTTTAATATGGGGCTGAAAATTACTGCTTGGAATGTGAGGGGGCTTTCAAATACTCACAACCAAAACAGCCTCATGAGTCATCTGGCCGCTGGTAAATTTAATATTTGTGGAGCGCTTGAAACTCATCTTTCTCAAAGCAAACTTGAGAAGACGTGTAATAGAGTCTTTGGTAATTGGCAGTGGGATTCGAATGCTGCAGTTTGTAGAGCGGGTTGCCGTATTGTGATAAGCTGGGACCCTAATGTTGTCAATCTTATGGTTTTAGATAGACACCCCCAGGTTATTCATTGTTTTGTGCAGCCTTTAAACTGTGATAATGGGTTCTACTGTTCTTTTGTGTATGCTCATCACCGAATGGTGCCGAGAAGGGAAAGTTGGAAGTCGCTCAATATGCATAAGTTGGTGGTTCAGGATAATCCGTGGGTTCTCATTGGTGATTTTAATGCTATCGTTAAACCGAATGAGAGATCTGTTGGGGGATCTGGGATCACGAGCAGCATGATTGAAGCTAGGAATGTTTTAATGAAGTGGGTATTGATGATCTGTGTATGTCGGGCTTGCCTTTTACCTGGAATCAAAGCCCAGGTAAACCGGATGGGTTGATGAAAAAACTTGATCGTGCGATGTCAAATCATCCCTTTGTTGCAAAGTTTCCCCATGCCAATGCTGTGTTTATGCCGTTTATGGAATCGGACCATACCCCGATTGGTGTTACTCTTCCTGAAGTGCCATTCCCCAAGCCCAAACCTTTCAAGTTCCCTAACTATCTGGCAGCTAAGGAAGAATTTCTTCCTTTAGTTAGTAAAGCTTGGTCGTCTAGGGTGTCCGGGTGCTCTATGTATTGTCTGATCTCCAGATTAAAAGGCCTGAAAAAAGACTTCCGGAAGTTGAATTTTAGTCAAGGTAACCTGTGCGATAAAGTGATCAAGTTAAAGGCTGAATTGCAAAGTATTCAAGCTGATGTGGTCCTTAATCCGGGTAATGTGGACCTTCGTGATGAAGAAGCTGCCTACCTTAATGCTTATAAGAGTGCAGTCCGTGATGAGGAAAGCTTCCTTCGGCAAAAAGCTAAAGTCTTGTGGCTTAAGGAAGGCGACCAAAACTCGAAATACTTCCATAGGGTTCTTAAATCTAACCAACATCGAAATCGTATTCATAATGTGGAGGATGTTGCTGGAAATCTGTTTCACGGCCCTCTGGTTGCGGATCAATTTGTCTCCCACTTCAAGGCTGTTTTGGGGGTGAACAGTGATACGGTTGGGATTGAGGACCCTGATTCCCTTTTTAATTCTCGTGTGTCGTTGGCTGATGCTGCTACCATGATCCAACCTGTTTCTTCGGAAGAAATTAAGGCTGCCATTTTTGGTATGGAGGACATCAAGGCCCCTGGGCCCGATGGCTATTCTGCGAAGTTTTTCAAGGCTGCTTGGGGTGTGATTGGTGCGGATTTTTGCCAAGCCATCAAGTCTTTTTTCTGTACTGGTAAGCTCTTGAAAGAAGTCAACTCCACAGTTATTGCCTTGGTTCCCAAAGTTGATACTCCCCGTCGTGTGACCGATTTTCGTCCCATAGCCTGTTGTAATGTTATCTATAAATGCATTAGCAAGATTATTGCTGACATAATCAAAAATGTTCTCAAGTATCTGGTGAATGAGAACCAATGTGCTTTTATTCCTGACCGGTTGATCAGTGATAATATTTTGCTCACTCAAGAGCTTATGAGGAATTATCATAGGGATCGTTTCCCAGCCCGATGTGCCTTTAAGATTGACATCCAGAAAGCGTATGACACTGTTGACTGGAATTTTCTGGAATTTAGTCTCACTAGATTCGGTTTCCCTGTTCAGATGATTAAGTGGATTATGTGTTGTGTTTCCTCCACGTCGTTCACGATCGCTGTCAATGGGGAACATAAAGGATTTTTCCAAGGTAAAAGGGGTATTAGGCAAGGAGATCCTATGTCTCCTTATTTATTCACGCTTGTTATGGAGGTTCTAACTTTGATGATTGCGAGACGAGTTAGGAATAACGACGATTTTAAATACCATTGGAAATGTGAGAAGGTGGGTCTCACACACCTATGTTTTGCTGATGATTTATTCCTTTTTTGCCATGGGGATATGGACTCGGTGAACACCCTTATGCAGGCCTTGGATGAATTCAAAGGCGTCTCAGGCCTTGTGCCTAGTATCCCTAAAAGTACAGCTTTCTTTGGGAATGTTGACCCTGAAATCTGTGTTGCTATTGCGAATTCCATCCAATTTCGGGTTGGAGACCTCCCGGTGAGATACCTCGGGGTCCCCCTGCTCTCTTCCAGGCTTAGAAGTATTCACTGCAGCCTGCTTGTTGATAAGGTTAAGAAAAGGATCCAAGACTGGAGGAATAAATCTCTCTCGTTTGCTGGAAGAGTGCAACTTATTTCTTCGGTCCTGAATTCGCTGCAAGTCTATTGGTCGTCGGTTTTCATTATCCCTGTTGCCATTTCCAAAGAGATTGAAAAGCTCATGCGGGGATTCCTCTGGTGTCATGGGGAGATGAAAAAGGGGAAGGCGAAGGTGAAATGGAAGGAAGTCTGTACGCCTATGGCTCATGGCGGCCTTGGGCTTAAACTCCTTCGTACATGGAACAAAGCCTTGATAGCTAAACACACCTGGAACATTATTTCGGGTAAAGAGTCCCTATGGGTCAAATGGATCCATGCTTACCGTCTCGATAAGGGTAATTTCTGGGAGGTACGCAAGACGGAGGATACCTGTTGGGGATGGAGGAAAATTATAGAATGTAGAGATATCCTCCGAAACCACATCGTCCATGTGGTTGGAAATGGTCAGAATACTTCTTTGTGGTTCGACAACTGGCACTGATGTATTGCAAAATACATCTATTTTCGGTCTATAGTTTATGTTATTTTCGAGTAAGTTTGTGTTGTTTTTTTGGTATTTTCGTATTCTATTTAGTATTTTGTGTTGCACAGGAGTCCGGGCAAGAAAGGAAGTAAAATGGAGCTTAAACGAGAAAAAACGAGCCTCCGGACGAGTCGCGGTTGATCGGGAAGTCGAAAAAAGAAAAAAATAAAAAATTATGTCTCGTCACGCTACGTGACGGGAAAGCGCACATCTGGTCACGCGACGTGACGGATCCCCCTGATCCTGAATCTGGTCACGCTACGTGACCACAGAAGCTGAAGCCCGTCACGCTACGTGACGGGACTATAATCGTGAAAAAACTTGTTTTTGGCCCAATTTCGATTTTAAAAACCCTAGGACGGCCATAATTCGAATTGATCATCACCTTGGACAAACTAAAGCTGCTCTGGAGCACTAGGAGGTGAGAGAAAGGCCAAGGGTCAAGATTTTGAGCATTGGGATCGAGCGATTCGGGTTTTAATCATTCGGGTTCTTCGTTCCTTTGTTCTTTTGAATTGCAAACTATGTTTCATGAACTTAGAACTGATTTTATTCTTGTTTTGAACATGTTTCTTGGCTAGACTTTCATTACTACTTAGGTTTTGATGAATACTCATGATTGAATGATTGTTTTTATGGTTTTTGGAACTTTGACTATGGATTGATGATTTAGTAAAGACTTTGATTATTTTTGATCTGGTGTATATGCGTACCTAGTTTTGTTCAATTAATAATTATTTACTCCACATGCGTTTTTGTGAATGTCTTTCATGTATGAATGCGTGTTAGGTTGTGGACTGTGTGTTAGCAACTAGTTTATGGTAAATTGCTAGTGTTTTCCATAGGAGTGATTTTTGTTGATTGGGTAGTTCTAGGTATTCTTTCAATTCCAATAGCTGTAAGGTGCGGGATTGTCGATATGTCTAGGGTGTTAAATTGCTAGATCTAGATACTTTGTAAGAAGATCTTCCTAGTTTCCTTACCACTACTTGCGTATCGAGTCAGGTCAGGTTTTCTATAGTTACCCCTTGCACTCTTGGTGTAGTGAGGCTTTCGCGCTGTAAGGTAGACTGTCTAGCGGGTACTTTATCATCAGAGTAGGTAAGCCTGTAAGGGTAACCTCTCAATCGGTAGTTTAACGGCTTATAGGTAACCTTAGGTTTCTCCTTGAGAAGGGTCGAGGGTCCTCTAGTTTATCCTGTAAGTTTAGTATCTTAAGATCCCGGTTCCATAGCTAGTTCCATAACCATAGAAGTTCATCAGTCATGAGTAGGATTCTAACCTAGGTAGTATTTTCACCATCCTTTGAATTCAGTTCAGTTCAGTTCTCGTCTTTAGTTCAGTTTGTTTATTTTAGTTAATCTTTATTTTATTGCAATTTAGTTTTTAGTAAAACCCCCTCTAAAATAATAAATAGTTTTATTTCCGTTTTAGATAAGTTTTCGAGTCTAGTTACCGTTTTCCATTAGAGTCTCGTGGGTTCGATATCCGGACTTACTTTAGCTTTACTAGAGTCGATAGGTTCACTTGCCTGTCAGTAGTTTAGTTTTAGAGAGTCTAGAGTATTACTAGGTGTCTAGTTTTAGGTTTAATTTAGTTATTTTTATTAAACTACTTTTAGCACATCAAGTTTTTGGCGCCGTTGCCGGGGACTCTTGGCGATTGCGTTAATTAGCTTCGATTGAACTTATCTGAAATATCTGTGCTATTTGTTATTTTTATTTTATATTTTATATCTCTTTTATTTTATTTTGAGTCTAAGATTGAGGTGAGTGCTTCTTCCCCGAGTTTATCTAATTCTGAGTTTACCATCCCATTTAGATCACCTAGTCCATCACCTACCCATCCCCAAATGGCCGAACGTCGCACTGTCCACCAACAATCCACCCAAGGTTTTACGGGAGTTAACTCCCCTATTACCGCCCCTACCATCAACAATGAGGGGTCCTGGCACATACCCTCTTACATCATGACGACCATTGCTAGCAATTGTCAATTCCACGGCCGTGATGATGAGGATGCCCGGCCCACATTGCTCGCCTGACTCGCATCCTAGCCACTTTTAGGCTACAGGGTGCCACAGAGGATGCCAAGTTTCTCCGTTTGTTCCCTTTTTCCCTTGCTAGTCGAGCTGCCACTTGGCTTGACTCTCACCCTACTGACACTTTCACTACTTGGGATGCCCTTAAACAAGCCTTTCTGAATAAATACTTTCCACCTAGCAAGGCTTCCCAACTTCGCGATCAGATCCATTCATTCAGAATGGAACCTGATGAGCCATATTATCTTGCATGGGAGCGGTTCCAAAACCTGCTTAGCAAGTGCTCCCAGCATGGTCTGACTGATTGGGCCCTTGTAGAGAAATTCTACAATGGCTTAACTTATGAGGCAAAGTACCGTTTTGATACTAATGCAGGCGGCCACCTGATGAGTAAGAAAACAACGGCCGAATGCAATGACCTATTTGAAAGTTTTGCCCAGGCAGACCATGAGCAGCGAGACTTACTCAGGAATTCTACTCTTGCACCTAGTACTACATCACCCGCACAAGGTGGTCACCAAGTTACATTGGATGCTAGTGTGGCTGCTGCTTTAGACGCACTGACTAGGGAAGTGAAGGAGTTGAAAATGAAATCTGAAAAGTTTGAGATGTGCAAGGGTGGGCATGTTACTTCTGAATGCCCCTTGATTCGCCAGGAAGGGCAGGTAGATTTTGTAGGAGGTCAGTACCGGGGGGAGAATAACTCTTATAGAAATTCAGGTGGGGATAGTGGGAATGGTTTGGGTAAAATAGAAGAGCTTTTAACCCAGCTGGTGGCTAAAGATGCCAACACACAGAAAACTCTAGCAGAACATGACATCTTGTTGAAAAATCACCACTCTGCATTCTTAGATCTTCAGCGTACAGTTGGTGATATTGTTAGGCGGTTGGATTCTATGGCTCCAGGCCAGTTTTCGGGTAGTGCTCAGGCAAACTCGAATGCCCACGTTAAGGCAATCACCACGTGTAGTGGTAAGACGTTAGAGAGTCCTAGAGCACCGGTTGAGGAGGAGGAAGAACCGGTGATTAGAGAGATAGAGTTAGAGGCTCCTAGTAGGGTGCAATCTAGGCTAGGCCCAGTAAGTACAGCACCGAACAGTGAGTCTCAGGTTGAGAAGCCAGTAGTTAGGCCACAGAGTGTTAGGCCGAGTCCTGAGATTGATCCTGCCCATGTTCCTTACCCTGCCCGCATTAGGAATCAAAAGTATTGTAAGGAATATGGTCACTTCCTAGACATATTTAAGCAACTTAAGATCAATCTCCCGCTCATCGAGGCTCTCCAGCATATGCCTAAATATGCGAAGTTCCTAAAAGACCTTCTGACACGGAAGGATAAATTGGGAGAGTTGTCGACTGTTCCACTTACTGCTGATTGTTCTGCGGTGGTTCTGAATAAGCTACCGGAGAAATTGACAGACCCGGGCATTTTCACAATCCCGTGTTTATTTGGTAGCGATGTTCAGCACAACGCGTTGGCCGACCTAGGCGCTAGCATCAATTTGATGCCTTATTCTTTGTATGAGAAGCTAGGCTTGGGTGAACTTACCCCAACGCGCATGACACTGACGTTAGCAGATAAGTCTGTTAAATATCCACAGGGCATCGTAGAGAACTTGCTTGTTAAGGTAGATAAATTTGTGTTCCCCGTGGATTTTGTGGTCCTTGACATGGAAGTTGACGATAGAGTTCCACTTATTTTGGGACGCCCTTTTTATGTACCGCAAAGGCATTGATTGATGTCTTTGACGGTAAGATCACACTTCGGGCGGGGGATGAAACCGTCATCTTTGATGTATCAAAGTCTAGACCTAAGCTGAGTGAGAGGTGTGAGAATGTCTTCTGTGTTAATGATTCCTTAGGAGTACCGCCATTAGAGAAGAAGGAGGAAGATAGGTCTAGGTCTGAGGATGTGGTAAAACCTAAGTGTGGGGATGGTTCATTGATATGTAAGTTTCACTACAAATCCCCAATGCATCAGGGTTTTAGGACGAGTAAGAAAAGGTTTGATGAGCTAGAGAAGCCAAGAGGTTGTAGGATGAGCTTGTATGTAGGAGCCAAGTTTGTTAGTTTCGGGGGAGATGTGGATCTTAAGGATCCCCCGTAGGTTTTGGGGATTGTTGAAGATAGTTCTTAGGTGAGTCCTAAGTGTAGAGTTTGTATTAGTTGCGATTGGTTCGTCCTTTGGTAGTGTTTCATAGGTTTTATCTTTCTATTTTATCTTTGTTTTTGTGTCTTTGAGTCTGTTTACAGGTTTGCGTGTTTGCTTGGGTAAAGGAAATTTCACCATGAGCGGATCCCATGTATTATCTTTATATATATTTTATGAGTGGGATTTTTGGTAGAGGTTTGGGTAATAAAAAAAAGAATTTTTTTTTTTTAAAAAAAAAATTAATTAACTTTCTGTGAAAAAAGACTTTTCACGTAACATGAGGAGTCTGGGCTGACCTGTTCGCCTCATGCGACCAGCTATTACCCCGGAAAGTTATATATATATTTTTTTTGTTTGCAACGCGTGTTGTGATCACCAGTGTCCTTCACGTTGAGCGAGAACTAGAATTTTTTTCTTCTACCCATCTAGTTCTACCACCATTCACCGCCACTTGGCCAAGCAGGTACGTCTTCTTATTTGTTGTTATATTATGAGTCTAAGTTAGTAGTTTGTGTCTTTTATTTTTTGTGTGGTTCAGTATTATGCTCGGGTTTTTTGTTTGCTTTGTCTTGTGCAGGTTTGGATTGTACCGCCCGTACTCAATCTCCATTCGGGTGATTCCGAAGTTGTTCATTTGTCAAGGCAAGCCGAGAGTATACCTTGTGTCAGAGCCGATCGCGAATGAAATGCTATACGATCGAGCTGGATTGGACTAGAGCTTATGAAGAAAAATTAACCAGCTAAGTCCTTTCCAATTTGCCATTGTTTTTTTTATTATTTATTTATTTTTATAATTTTTGTATTCGGCATTTATTTTGTTTTGAGTCGTTTTCTATTCCTACATTGAGGGCAATGTAGAGTTTAAGTGTGGGGATGGGAAACTGTCGTTTAGTCTGTATACAGAGTCATTTTGAGTCAAAAAAAAATAATAAAAAAAATTAAAAGAAAAAAAAAATGTCCCTGATTTTGAAGTTTGCATTATATAAAATATGGAAGATGATAGGTAAAGTTAGGTGTCCGGTTTTCAAATAGTATGTATAATAAGAGATTAAAATTGATTGAAAAACGTGTCTGACTTGGGATATGTGGGTAGGCTCGACCGGTAGAAAGGTTTCTTTGGAAAGTAATAAATTAATTATGTTAGGCTATTTTGTGGGTTCTCATCTAGGAGAAACGGGGAGACCAAAACCGCCAAAAATAGTATAAGAAGCACCGTTATAAGTAGAAAACCGTTAGAATTTCTAATCACTTTAAAAAAAAATATAGAAATCAAATGAAAAAAAATGCTGAAGCTTATGGTGCTTGGCCACTGGGATAGCGACTTGGATTGGTCACACCCTCTGAGTTAAGTATGCTGAGATGAAAAAAAAAATGCTGAAGCTTATGGTGCTTGGCCACTGGGATAGCGACTTGGATTGGTCACACCCTCTGAGTTAAGTATGCCGAAAAAAAAAAGAAAAAAAAAGTGATTTTAAATTCTCTTGGTTTTCTACATAAGACGGTTGGGAAATGGTCAATTGATCGTTCCTTTAGCTTCATAAGCTTGAGGCGGGATTAGGAGGAACTGTGGCTTCCTTTGAGTGAGACCCTAGATAGACTAATCAACATGAACTGAACATAAATAAAAAGGGGCTTGGAAACCGGTTTGGGTTTAAGAGGATCAATATACCTGCAATCGCAATCAACACGTGAGTAGATTATTAATTAAGTAACCTATGTTTTGAAACTGGATGTAAACCTAACTGTGATTCCATAGCATAATTCTTTTTCAGGGACGAAAAAACATAAGTGTGGGGATATTTGATGTATTGCAAAATACATCTATTTTCGGTCTATAGTTTATGTTATTTTCGAGTAAGTTTGTGTTGTTTTTTTTGGTATTTTCGTATTCTATTTAGTATTTTGTGTTGCACAGGAGTCCGGGCAAGAAAGGAAGTAAAATGGAGCTTAAACGAGAAAAAACGAGCCTCCGGATGAGTCGCGGTTGATCGGGAAGTCGAAAAAGAAAAAATAAAAAATTATGTCTCGTCACGCTACGTGACGGGAAAGCGCACATCTGGTCACGCGACATGACGGATCCCCCCTGATCCTGAAATCTGGTCACGCTACGTGACCACAGAAGCTGAAGCCCGTCACGCTACGTGACGGGACTATAATCGTGAAAAAACTTGTTTTTGGCCCAATTTCGATTTTAAAAACCCTAGGACGGCCATAATTCGAATTGATCATCACCTTGGACAAACTAAAGCTGCTCTGGAGCACTAGGAGGTGAGAGAAAGGCCAAGGGTCAAGATTTTGAGCATTGGGATCGAGCGATTCGGGTTTTAATCATTCGGGTTCTTCGTTCCTTTGTTCTTTTGAATTGCAAACTATGTTTCATGAACTTAGAACTGATTTTATTCTTGTTTTGAACATGTTTCTTGGCTAGACTTTCATTACTACTTAGGTTTTGATGAATACTCATGATTGAATGATTGTTTTTATGGTTTTTGGAACTTTGACTATGGATTGATGATTTAGTAAAGACTTTGATTATTTTTGATCTGGTGTATATGCGTACCTAGTTTTGTTCAATTAATAATTATTTACTCCACATGCGTTTTTGTGAATGTCTTTCATGTATGAATGCGTGTTAGGTTGTGGACTGTGTGTTAGCAACTAGTTTATGGTAAATTGCTAGTGTTTTCCATAGGAGTGATTTTTGTTGATTGGGTAGTTCTAGGTATTCTTCCAATTCCAATAGCTGTAAGGTGCGGGATTGTCGATATGTCTAGGGTGTTAAATTGCTAGATCTAGATACTTTGTAAGAAGATCTTCCTAGTTTCCTTACCACTACTTGCGTATCGAGTCAGGTCAGGTTTTCTATAGTTACCCCTTGCACTCTTGGTGTAGTGAGGCTTTCGCGCTGTAAGGTAGACTGTCTAGCGGGTACTTTATCATCAGAGTAGGTAAGCCTGTAAGGGTAACCTCTCAATCGGTAGTTTAACGGCTTATAGGTAACCTTAGGTTTCTCCTTGAGAAGGGTCGAGGGTCCTCTAGTTTATCCTGTAAGTTTAGTATCTTAAGATCCCGGTTCCATAGCTAGTTCCATAACCATAGAAGTTCATCAGTCATGAGTAGGATTCTAACCTAGGTAGTATTTTCACCATCCTTTGAATTCAGTTCAGTTCAGTTCTCGTCTTTAGTTCAGTTTGTTTATTTTAGTTAATCTTTATTTTATTGCAATTTAGTTTTTAGTAAAACCCCCTCTAAAATAATAAATAGTTTTATTTCCGTTTTAGATAAGTTTTCGAGTCTAGTTACCGTTTTCCATTAGAGTCTCGTGGGTTCGATATCCGGACTTACTTTAGCTTTACTAGAGTCGATAGGTTCACTTGCCTGTCAGTAGTTTAGTTTTAGAGAGTCTAGAGTATTACTAGGTGTCTAGTTTTAGGTTTAATTTAGTTATTTTTATTAAACTACTTTTAGCACATCAGGCACCAACTTGGCCCCTTATGCAACTTTATCTCTCACAGGAATATGCGTGTAGGGCAGCTGACCAGGTTCAGCACAGTGAATGAAGTGGTGCAAGATGGCCAATGGCTATGGCCGGATGAATGGCAGAGCAGGTTCCCGGACCTGTTCAACTCCCCTTGTGTCACTCTCCAGGCCAGCAGTCAGGACAGAGTTAAATGGCGTCTGCCGGATGGTAAACTGACGGATTTTTCGGTTAGAAATGTTTGGGCCACGATCCGTGAAGTGGGTATGGAAGTCCCTTGGGTCCGTGTTGTTTGGTTCAGTCAAAATATTCCCCGCCATGCATTTATTCTTTGGCTTGCCATGAAAAATAGACTTAAGACACATGATGTCATTGGGTCGTGGTCAGTGGACAACCATCTCAGCTGTGCCTTCTGTAAATCTACACCAGATTCTCATTCGCACCTCTTCTTTGAATGTGCTTTCCCTAACCAGGTGTGGAAAGAATTGGGAAATGTTACTAAATGGGGCAATACTCGGACAATTGGCAAGGCGTTATAGCCCACATGTGTAATCTCCCCAACAATAGTTCTATCTGGAGCATAGTGAATCGCCTGAGCTTGGAGCTGCTGTTTACTACATCTGGCAGGAGCGTAACCTCCGTGTCAATGAGCACAGATCCAGGCAAGTGAATGATGTGGTTCAGCTTATTAAAGATGCGGTTCGGCTAAGACTGATGGGGCTGCAGCTTGTTAAAACTGCTACTTCTTTGCAAGTGGCCAGAATGTGGGATCTTGCTGAGATTCAGTGGGTTATGAAACCCCCCCCCCCCCGCTAACAGATAATTGTTCATGATGAGCTCTGGTCAGGTTAGGGTCGTTGTGGAGGGGTTCTGTGGTTTATTCAGTGGCTGGTATCTTCGGGTTCAGGTTAAGAGAGAGTTCGTTGGTTTAATGAGGAAAGGTGAACACACATCTTATGAATTCCTTATATATACAAACCCCACTGGTTTGTAGTGTCTTGATTTATCTTCTCTGTTCCGGTTGTGGGATGGGAAGGGCTGGAAATTATGGGTGGGTGGGCCAGGGTTGGGCTCATGTGCTGGTTACCAACTTAATCATTTCTGTTTGTGGTATCATTGTGATGTTATGCAGTCTGGGTGGCCTGGGATTTCTGGGTTGGGCTGGAGATATAAGGGGGGTGCAGGTAGCCGAAACCAATAGTCTTTCTTGGTGTCTTTTGGTGGATTGCCTCCTTCTTATTCTTTGGTCTATAGGTTTTCTTTGGTCCCTTTGTTTTCTTACCCTTGGTTTATCAAATGGGAGACATCAGTGGTGGTTAGGATTTGTGAATATGTTGGGGATCAACATAAACCCGGGAGACATAAGGATGGACGGTTCGAGGGATGTTTCTTTCGGTGTAGCCCAAATTTGATCCCTCACCTCGAACCGGAAACCCGTTTAGGTAGTAGAAGCCTTGTGTTGTCTGCCTTTTGGCATGGGGGTATCTACATGGGTTGGGTTTATTATGTTATTGTATGTATTTTGTCAGGTTTGGACCCCTGGTTTCAAGTGGTTGCTGATGCTTTGGGCTCTTCTAGCTTGGCCTTACAAAACTTTAGGCGTTTATGAGAGCTGGACGCATCAGCTTGCTTATGATTTTTACAAGAAGATGCTGAAATGGGTCCACTACAATTCGGCCCATCTTAGGTATTTCAACGAGTGGTTTCGAAAAGCCTGCGGTGATAACAGCGTCCATATTATCCGGAATCAGATGCAGTTTAGTGGTCTCCATCAGTTTGTCCCAAGGAAGCTAATGGGCCGGGTGCGTGTCCAAGGAATAGACCCATTAGGGATGACTCTTGGCCCCAGTGGGCCTTTACCAGGCCGGCCAGCTTGCAAAACCAAAGAAAAGAGGTGTTGAAGGCCCATCATGGGGGTTACTAGCATTCCAAAGGTTCGTGAGAAGACCAAGCCCAGTTGTGTTCTGGACTCCTCTCCTTTGGCCGCTGGCTTTCAGTGGTGGGCTTGGAGTTTTTGTAGTTTTCCATTTCAGAAAGATGTATTTAATGTGTTATGATAACCTTGGGCCTTATAAAGAGCCGGGTATTATTTCTTTTGGGTACGTTATTGTGGGTTGGGCTTATACCTATATTACCTTATTCATGGGTATAAACTTGTATTTTTGTGGGCAGGCCCGAAAGTTAGGGCTGCTTAGTAAGTGGTTTAATCCTGGTAGGTGCGTCAGTTTGGGTATTGACATCCCTCAGGGCTGCATTTTCCTTTATGCGCCCAGATGCGGGTGTATGATCTCCTATTTTTGGTCCCCAAAGCCTGTTTTGGGTGACGAGTCCGGGGGTATGCCCCCTTGATGGTGTAATTATTTTCTTTCATATATATTAGTTTGCCGGGCAATGCCCATTAACCAAAAAAAAAAAAAAAACCCTAAACCCTAAACCCTAAACCCTAAACCCTAAACCCTAAACCCTAAACCCTAAACCCTAAACCCTAAACCCTAAACCTAAAACCCTAAACCCTAAACCCTAAACCCTAAACCCTAAACCCTAAACCTAAACCCTAAACCCTAAACCCTAAACCCTAAACCACAGGATTCTCATTTTGCGTGACTTTTGTGTGTGTTTTCTAAGGTGCGATTTTGGCGACCAATGGATTTTTAGGTTTCCTCACCGTTTTCTTCCATCTTTTCTTCTTTTTTCGTGATTCTTCTATTCAAACTAGTTAGGGATTACATCTACTGGTTGTTCCTCATTGATTATTTCATAATAATCAATGGGAAAGTCAAGCAAGGTGAGCAAAACAGGAACGCTAAAAGGTGAACCTCCGGATCCGAAATTGGCGGGAAAATTTTGGTCATCGGAGGGATTATCTTCTGATGATGACAATGATTCTTACACAGACAAAGGTATGGGAAATAAAGCTCTGGGTGTCAAAGAAGGTGCGACCAAGAAAAGAAAGGGCAAAGAGGGATTGAAGACTAACAGGGAAGCTAATTACTACAAGGAAGATTTAAACAAGGAAAATGTTCAAGCAAACATCAGTGAGGGTATCAAACCAGATCAAAATGTAATAATCGAAAGAAGAATGGCGATGATCTGCTGCTGAATGAAGAAATAAACAGGGGAATGACTGACGAGAGTGGGTGGAAAAGATATGGATAACGGCAACAGGAGAGCAATCGCTGAACTCAATCCTGAAACCGGTGGAAAAGGGGATGAAGAACCACCCATCGAAGATGTTAAGATGGCTGAACCGGGGGTACCTCTGAACTGCGGTATGAATGAAAACCCCAGGGAGAACTTGGAAAGAATATAATTCTGTATACTCTACAAACTCTCCGTTCGTTCCAAATAACCAGAATCAAATGGAGAACTCACATGAATTTGAAGAAGAGGTGAATTCAGGTAACTCTACTGCTCAGATTGACTATCAATCTAATATTCTAAATGCTATGTCTAATATTTAGCAAATAGACCATTGTTGATAGTGGAAATAAGAGTGATGATGATATTCATAGGGTTAAAATCAGTTTGCCTGAATTTAGACAGTTAGTTAATGACTGGTTAATGGCTGATAGTAATTCAGTATGCACTCATCACTGGGCCTATTCAGAGGATTTGCTTAATGCTATGAATAATGGGCTAAAAAGAGAGGAGAATATGTGTGTTGATCCACAGATTGGGGGTAAAAGAAAAGCCTGAGGATTATAACCCTTGTTTGGACTCTACTAACCTTAATAACCCTAAGAACACTGTTAGTACCCAACTAAGGTGAATTCTGATAAAAAAGTGAAGATGAGTCCCTAGAGAGGAACAAGCTGATGAGAGAATAAAACAACCTGGTTAAGAAGCATCATGTGGTATGGGCCTCAAAAAATAGAAGTTCAAAGAAGAATATGCCCAAAGTGCAGTTCAATGGGGAATTTTAGGAGAATACAGTTCTCGGATAACCTGTTTGTGAATGCTGATTATCAAACCTGGTGATAGTAAGTTTGTTATCAATAGGAGGAAAACCGAAAAAGAATAAAACACCTAAGGAATTGAAACAAGAGTGGATGTTTAAAAAAGACAAACAGGAAGGGAAAGACAAAAAAGTTCCTGGTCTAGATGTTAGTTTTACACTTAAAAAATCTATGCTAAGCTTTGGTCCAATCAAGGCAGTTGAATTC
>JAUTDX010004329.1:0-27596 GCA_030844895.1 Ambrosia x helenae | reverse complement strand
TATATAGTATTAATTTGTAAGATTTTTGGCAATATGGTTGTACCCTATGCTATATGTTGTACCCATATGTAGACAAAATTGGTTTTGGTATTTTTTTTTTTTTGTGATTTTATCACCATTTGGATTTACAAGATGGTATGCATTAGGTACAAGTTAGTCATGCTTCTTCTGATTATCATTCCCATCAAACAGCACAGTCAATTTAAACCCCCTTCCTCTCCTCTCTCTCACACACTCTCTCTCTCTTTTAAAACAACCCTCCTGCAACCCAAAAAACCTAATCGAAGACCCATCATCATCTTCATCATCTCTAATTTGGTTTGCACCATGTGTGGTTGTGGTAGGTGATGGTGGTGAGGGAGGGAACAAGGTAATCATGAGAAATGGAGCTATCACCGTAGCTACTATCGCTGGATTGAAGTTGCAAGCCACCGATTGAAGCGGGAAAAATAGACGGACGATTCGGTTGCATCCGTCTGTCGAAGCTAGATCTGTCGTTGTTACGTTTTTTATTGTCGAGGACTTGGAGAGGTAGGGTCCGTTGTGTGTGGTGGAGAAGAATATGGAGGGAGGATCGTCATCGGGGATCTGACATAACAAGGTGTAAATGGTGCGTCTACTACTGCTACTACCAAGCAAAGTGTTTTGTTTGTGATTAGTTTTGGTTTTTGGTTGACATGTACATTTGTGGTGACGGTGGTAGTGGGTGTTAGGTGTTGGGGTCAGCTGGTGGTGATGGGTGTTCTGTGGTGCCTTGGTGGTTGGTGTTTTGATGATGGCGAGTGTCCGGTAGTGTATATCCATCCAAGTTTGACACAGTTTTACACCCCGCCGCAACGCGCGGGGCTTAATACTAGTTCTACATAATTTATAAGATTGTTTGTTTAGTTTTCATCCTTCTTGTTTAATTAAGATTTGATAAAATAATAATAATAATAAAGACGACAATGAGTTATCGAACCCTCTACGTACCTATTTGTTATGCCATTCCTCCCAATTTTGGTCAAACAAGTTATTTATGTTGTTCTCAAAGATGCTTTTTAACATTTTTGAGATTTTGGACATCCCATTCGGTACGTTATAGGAAAGGACCAACAAAATTCCTAAAGTAATATTTTATATAATTATTTGATATTGTTAGTTTATTATGTACCTTATCATGATGATATATGTATGGCTTGATATCCGGTGTGAAACTTATGTTCGTAAACGAGTCAAGTCGAGTCAGACTAAACGTGGTAGCTCGGCAAATGTTAAGTCTTTTTTCTTTTTTGTGGTTGAAAAATCGCTCTAGATTTAAAAATTTAGAGTGGAAGGATTGGGTCTTAAACCCCTTGTAGATGGTGTAATGATTTTGTGCGGTCTTCAATTTGAAGTCGTGCTCGTTGTTTTGAATGAAAATTAATGTTTAAAAAAAATTATAATTAAATATAGGGGTATATATGTCATTTACACATAAGAGTTATTTATGTAAATTATAAAGATAATTTAATAGTTTTTAGGGTCATGTTAACTAGGATAACACCTCTAACAATCAACTTACCAACCTTACCATTGGGAGCTTTTTTCAACAGCGATAACAGGTCACGAACCTGAAATGCAAATACAAGATCGATTTTGCACCATCTACCTATACGCGACCAGACCCCATCCACAAAACCACAGCCTGTGCATAGATGAACAACTGAATCTACACCAAAGTTACAAAAGCTGCAGGCTTGATTCCCAACGTTTATATTTTTTCTCAGCAGCGCTTCGCGCGTAGGAATCATATCCATCTCAGCCCTCCACGCGTGAATATTACATTTCAAAGGAACCCAGGAAACCCACTTGAACCGATAATTGTCTACATAACTCCTCTGCTTATTAAACAGCTTCTTTATAGTTTTGACTCAAAAAAAAAACCCCTCTTCTTTCAGCACTCCATTTCCACTTATCCTTCGAACTTGAACACTTAATTATAAATGTTAACAATTAGTGATAGGGGCTGAAATAATTACATAAGTTAAACGTCAAGGGTTGAAATATCAAAAGATTCCTTTTTAAGCTAAACGGGTTAAATGAGTTAAATACAGCGAGCAAAATAATAATTTGTTCTTGTCTACAAAATAGATTTTTATCTTAAAAGTATTAAACAAAGACTCGTAGTTCGTGTCACGTGGGTTTCTTTGCGGAGAGTGAAAGACGGAGAGCAGCCCCCCATGGTTCCTTCCTTATTCAGTAATTTTCTTCCAAGTCTTTTCTTTATGGTCCAACTTATTTCTTTTACTTATTAAATTTGATTATCCTCCATTCTATTTTCTGAATGTCAAGTTAGTTTGACTAAGACCATCACTAACAATCGCGAGCAGACGCGAGCCACCGACTTTACTCATAACTCATAAGTAATGCTATCGCCTGTGCTCACTTGACCCCGTTGTGACTGGGGTGAGGAACAGAGCGACCAAAATGTCACTTTCTCCCGTTGACGAACACGAGCACCATGGCATGTGCTCGCGTCGGGGCTGTTTACGTGTGCTCACGCCGGGGCTGTTGTGGCTGGAGGTGAGCATCAGACTGAAATCTTGTTCGCCGCTGGGGCTCGCTCGCGGCACACAACCTGGAGAGTCAAAGTGTATTGGAAATGATAAAATGTGACCATGAGAGAGAGAAAAAAAAGAACATTGATGATCGGTTTCTAATATATACGTACCTCCATTTACATGTTTTCGTTATCTTATCTTGAAGTCAGTGTTTATGTTGATGTAAAGCCACAAATATAAAGTTAGGCACGTGCTATATTCAACATGTCTATATGTACTCTGTCACAAAACCTATAATATTTTATCTTTATATTTTCTTTAGATCGCAGTTGACATTCATCATTTGTTATAATAATCATTTAAAAAACATGGTATTGGATGATATTGATTATTCTCTAATAATCGTGTCAATAAAGACATGGCATCAGTTAACTTACACATTTAACTCCTCAGTTAAAGAAGTTATAGTAACATTACAAATGGTGCAATTTTATAAGGTTTGCTGATTGAAGGTGGTGTAGTTGATGACATTGATCACACTCTAACATGTGATCAATTAACCAACAAGTAGGTGTGAGATATAATGGGGTTTACACCTAAAACTGAAGATATTTAAGGATTAAGAATAAAAAAAATGCATTTTAGATCAAATGAAAGAAAATTTCATGTTGACATACCCACATTGCTATTCATTGAGGGAGTTAAAATGTATGCAATGCACTTATTTGTGTTACACCCTCAAATTTTAATTTGTGTGGTTTTGTTGTGTCACACCACCCTTAAAGCGGAAACACATTGCATAATTTTAAGAAAAGAAACATGGTCAAGATTAACCCAAACATATTTAATTAAGAAAACATCATATTTATTATGTGTCGGTTATAAGTTATTAGAAAATATTAGAGTACCCCCAGATTAAAACATCACAAAAGGGAGGTTTTCATCCATATTCCAGCTTATGGAAAATGGAAGCAAAACCCCTCGCAAAGGCCGACCGTAAACTGCGATCACCTCATTAATCACCTCAAATATATGTTTGAAAAAACGTCAATATATAAAATATTGTGAGTTCACAGGTTTTAGTTTTTTACCACAGTTCAACACATCAACGCAATGCATGTAACAAAAATATTTATAAGTATTAGTGGGATTGCCCGCACGTTGCGGCGGGTGCCCGACTGATATCACATAGGATTACGATATCTAATACGAACTAACCCATTACGGGTTCCTAACATTTTCATTTCATAATACTTGCGCGATGTGGGGGTGGCACAAATTTACAACACAGACGAGTTGTTACTAAGCATGTTGTATACATTTCTATAAACTTAAGTGCGATAAGTTTTTTTTATTCATTGGTTGAAAATAACGACTTAGATATTAGTACTGCCGAGCATCACAAAGGTGACCATCATGACCATCATAACCAATTGTTGGCATAAGTGAATAAGGACCATAAATTGCATAACCATAACCATACATATCATCGTAAACCCGATGTAGCAAAACTATTGCCAAATGTTATCATCAGTCTTTAAAAACCGGATGCTATCAACAAATCACAAAACTAAATATACCAAAAAAAAATAATGATACATATCGACTCCATCATGATTTAGGTATCATGAGTAGTCATTCCAATCATTGGTAGCCCCATCATAATTAAAGAAAAATATGACTAGAAAATTAATATAAAGATGCTACATCAAGCATGTAACAATGTGAAATATAAAACACCTTCTGAATCTACATATGAATATTTATTACCTTCATAGTAGTATGCAGTAAAAGCATAGTTGGGAAAATAAGCTACATATGGCCCATAAAATCTATAATCAATAGAAAAGAGACTAATCTAAAGGTTGTTTAATATTTTTTTTGCATTTTGTAGAAGTAACTTGCCCACCAGATTTTTGATACAACCCATAATTTGTTTTAGTTTAGCCACCATTTTCTCCTTGGCCGTCTTTAATAAATATATATCAATCCACTAAATAGATTATTATATTTCCTTCAATAACACATATAAGATAAAGTCAACATAGATTAAGATGATTTAAATAATGTAATTCCCGTCACCAGTTTGCATATTGGAAGACCTGATAGTTGGTTCATTGTAATTCGCAGCACCCATCGCCATTTAATCAAACTAAGTACAAAACTATTGTTCACATCTACAAGAATGATAAGATGGCATGCATTGAGCTAGTGATCCAAGTTAACTAAAGTCAATCTAAAACAAAGGTTTAATATCCTTGATGTTAATTTCCTACCAGTGAGTTCCTTCTTTAAACTATATTTTGTTATAGACTCGTGAAGTTTATAGCCTAGTAAAAAGAACCAGATTAAATCCATGTCATTTAGCAAAGAAAGACAAAAAAAAATGTGAGAAACGATACCTTCTATTATGTCTAGAATCTATATTTTTTAATCTAAAAAAAGCTACTTGGAATATGATAAAGTCAAATGATGGTGACAAATATGAATAGTTTTAACACAAATTTAGCCTAAATGAGAATGAACGAAGATAAAAGAGTTGATTTTTTTTACCAAAGTAAAAATTGTGAAAAAAATAATAATGGAATATATCAAAGTGAAGTCCTTTTATACGGGTCAAGTTATTCTACACAGTATAAACAAAAATGAGAAGGGTGAGAAGGATACAAAAAACACAATAAATCATGAAATATGATATAATGAGCCACAAAATATAACACAATGCCAAAAAATATAACACAATGCTAAACAAAAAAAACGCAATGAATTGAAAAAATGACACAATGACAAAAATAAGAAAAAGACACAATGCTACATAAAAGACACAATGATATAACGTATATTCAAAAAACTACAAGTTAAAACCCTTAAAAACGAAAACCTAAAAACTAACATCGTAGGATTTGATGAGACGGTTCGAATGCCGTTTGAATGAGTTCAATCGGAGTCCTTTGATACCCTTCCTACGATTTCCTATTTTTATTTCACTGTGTATTTGATCCTAACCCCCTTTTTATACCTGGGATGATATGAATAACTAAATAATAAACACAGATTTTAGTTGAAAAGGTTGAATAAGAAAGTATATATCATATCTGTAACCTCGCGTATTTTTCCGTTTAACGTTCGTTTAATGTATTTCTTAATCAATTTTATAAGACTCTTGTATCTTTTTATTTAAACTTATCCTCGAAATTTTAATTTCATTTTAATTTAGCGTTTAAAAAAACATGATGATTTAAACGATAAGATAAATGAAGTGTTATTAGATTTATTTCAATACATATTTTTTTTAATTAATTGATGCATATCATTTTAATATAGTTATATTAATAAAAAAAAAATAATATAAAGAAAACCGGTCAACCCAAGGGTCGAACCCGGCTCCTCTATTTTAGAAACATGAGTACCAACCAGCTGATCTATAGGATCAGTTGATTGAAGGTGCAGTTTATCTAGTTATAACAATATCAAAGCCTTATCCCTTATCTACAATCAAACCCTTTAATTCGATCCAAATCTGATATAACACCTCGATTCGTTTTCAAATCCATGTCTATCTGCTAAGACTCGGCCTAAAACCCATACCAATCGTGAAGCTTTCGTTTGGATTATCCGAATTTTTATCAAAACCTTAAACCGCCATTACCCTATCCTTTTCGATCTCAATTCGTTCTCATTATCTATTAATTCCCTATAAATACCCCTCTCCATTACCCTTTGCAATCATACCAACAAAACCCACAAATAAATCCTTTCTGATCGACGTGCTACAGTCCGGAATCGAAGCTTTCCTTTTCGTTTCTGTTCTTCATTTTTCCTTCGCTTCTGGTACGTTTTAATTCGATTAAATTCTTCTGTATGGTCGAAGTAGATCACACACTAAAACCCCCATATAATATTGATCAATCGTTGTTTGTGTCTGGGTTAATTGAAACTGTCGTGGGTTTGGGTTGGGTTTAATTTGGGGAAGATGACTATATACAGAGTTGGCTTATAAAAGTTTAAAACGTTTTAACAAACATCTGATCGTATATATCAACTGGTTTGTTTCATGGTATTACACAGCCTCACACCTGGGTTCGAGTCTTGTTATCACATGTTTATATCTGATTATTTTTACACAAAAAAATCTGAATATGGAATATCTGTTTATAAATATTTTAACCGGAACAAACACCAAGTGATCACCAGATGGTTTGTGAGTTTGTTTTCAAAGAGAAGGTCCCGAGTTCGAGTCCTCTTAGGACCGATTTTCTTAATTTATTTTTTTATTTATTTAAATATAACAATATAAACTTGTTTTATTTATAACTAATTCATAAAAATTCCGTTTTTAACGATTCAAAAGCCAAAATTTTTCTAAAATTATTTCTAATCTAATCGATCAAAGATATAAAATTTTTGAGAAAAAAAAATATATACTTTTTATATTTTATCCTATAATCTTTTGTGGAAATAAATTGTTTTATTTAAAATAAATAGAAAATAATTTATAAAAAAATATTTTTCATACTTTCAAGAGCTATCTTTTAGTCTATGTAAAGATAATAATGTTTTAAATATTATAAAATTTTATCTAAATTGTTAACATCTAAGCGTCTTTCCCCAAAACTAGAAAACCCTAATCAATCGATCTAGTAAACTAGAGACTTGCTCGACTTGTTATTCTTAGACTTTGTGATGCTTAGTCTAGGTGGTTTTTCTAGGAATCAATATACTTGCTATTGCATACTTGGAATTTTTTTGATTGCTTGCTAAGGTGAGTTTACATATCCCCACTTTTTTTTTTACTGTTTTCAATATTTTTGGGGTGAAACATGTTAAAAATTTATGCAATTACATTTTCGCATCATGATATAAACTCATATACTTGTGAACTGGTTGTGGTATATATAGTCCGACTCAGTACATTCATTAACTTTGATCAAGCCGCCTGTGTAGATTATAGCGCTATAGGTCTGACAAGCCCATCCCCCGCATAAATTCAGGGATGATCGAAACAGTAACAACATTTAACTAACTTGCGAGTTAGGTCTCAGTCGACACAAGGGTTGATTGTACAAAACAATGACTTGAGCTACCAGTAGATCATGTTCACGTATCTTTGAAATGTTTTCTATCACAGTAATTGCTATATGAATCTTATCACTATTTTATTTTAAAACTTATGTATTCTCACCAACTATTTATGGTTGACCCCCCTCCATTTTCCAAATTTAACATGTTTCAGGTATTCAGTATTGCTTGGAAGTTAACATTATTTGTGGATCACATAAGAGCTGAAGCCTTAGATTCAATTAAATTAAAACCTGTTATTGTTGTATGAATTTTTTTGATTTGTATGTAAATGTTTTAAATATCAATTGAAACTTCATTTAGTTGCCATGAGCTATTGAACACTCGTCACTACGTGGCACTCCGATGTTTCCGCCATCGGTTGGGGTGTTACAATATCTCTAATAAGAAAAGACCCACATGCAATTGTTTTCCCAACATGACCCTGCATATTGCAGAGCATACAAGTTTTAAGGTTCTTTGATCTTTGCCTAAGTGGCATGCTCCTCAAGAAAGTGTTTTAAAATATCTGAATTTTTGGTACGGGCTGAAAAGGTTCATTATGGTTCAGTTGATGTGATATAGTATTTGATCAAAGTTTAAAAAAAGATGTTGAGTTAAAATGGGTCAGATAGATACACTTATACTTAATAGTAGCAAAACTGAAATAGTTTATAACCTACTAAAAAAATTATTTTCTAAACAATTCAAGCATTCACTTATAAATTATTAGATTTAGGTCATGTTTAATGGGTTAGGTAAGAAAACTTTAAAAGTAAACGGATCAAACATGTTCAAGAATCAGGAAAGTATTTTAAATGCACCCATTGCTTTTCGCTATAACATAAAACATGGTATGGAAGCTAATTAAGATCACAAACTCCACAAGTATTGAGTAAATATATAATAATAACCTTCACAAAATCTTGAGGTAGCTTCCAATACGTAAGCAACTAAACATAACATTAATTAGACATAAACAAATAACATTACGTGATTTCATGAATATCTATTAAGTAATATTATATGTAACATCCAAAAGCACTATTCACATAGTTAACAGACGTAAAGTTTTTTCAATAAGGCTAATGAGCAGCATATCCAGTGTAAATAAGAATCTTACCTATGTGTCTATGAACACATTTCGGCCCACAAGGCATCCAACATGTTTGAGTCAAAAAGTCAAACAAACATTTTTGTAACCATGTTTCTTTCTGGTGATACGCCATAGTGTCATATTGTTACAATTGCAAATCCAAACTTTAATTCATCTAATATGTAACAATATGTAGTTTTGGGTGGTGATTTATGCACTAAATCCCCTATAGTAACAACAAAATTGTGATCTCATAAATTATTCATTTCCAATAAAACAAGAACTAAAAAATGGGCATATTACTCACCTTGTAACACCGAAGCTAGTGGTTTCTTAGAAGGGATTGTTCTTTTCCTACAAAAAAACAAAAAAAGTGATAAAGATCATTGATTTTAATCGCATAGATATAAATTATAATAGTAAACCTAGCAAACCATTAGCATTGATGATGTTCTAGTTGAGATCACCAAATTGCCTAACTGAAACTAATATTCATATCGCATAATCAATTTTTTAGTAGGCTTTATAATATTATCAAACAAGTCATCTGATGCAACAGATAAAAATAAAATAAAAAGAATCTGTATCATCCATTTAACTTATCTTGTGTTCATGTAAGACGCATAACGCATTAGATCTCGATAATTCTCCTTACATCCATTTGTTGCACAATCTTTATAAAAAACAAATTCCAAATATTAAAAATCTCATTAAATATTCATCAAAAGATACCATCAAAAACCATAACCAATCGCTATCAAAATTCATGAAAAGTAATGAACCGACAAACCATAATACGATCAATTAACAACAATCATGAGACAAACAAAACCCAGATCATCAAGAACTCACCACTAGAAAATGAACTTCAAATTCTTAGACAAGAGAGAGAGAGAGAGAGAGAGAGAGAGAGAAGGAGTTACTACTGAATTGTCGATGATGATGATGATGATGATGATGAAAGGTTGATGATTATGAGGAGTTGAAAGGTCTCACATTTAAGATGCATTATAGGTTATATTTTGTGTTCTAAAACTTGAACATGAGGGTAGAATTAAGATAAGATTTTAGGATGTGAGGTATTGGATTATGTTAAATTTACTATTCTACCCTTCTAAGTGTCTTAATTGCCACAACTATGCTTATATTTTGCTTAAATATGTTGTATATGTTGCTTGTTAAGTTGTACGGAAATGCAAATTACCATGTTGTACATCACTCATCGTTAATAAGATAATATAGATTGAGATTTCGGGGTAGATACTCCCCTCAGTCTATGGCGTCCCTTAAGCCCATAACAAAACCAAGGCAGTTTCAGGGTAGATACTCCCCTCAGTCTATGGCGTCCCTTAATCTCCCATAATTATTCTTTTGTATAAATATTTATATAGTTCTTAGAATAATTACTTTTACACCGTCCACATCATTACGTCTTTAATTTTTAGTAACATCTTTAGTCCTATCCCGAATATTCACGCATTATCCCGATTAGGTTAACTATATGTATTTCAAACCATTCCACACTTAGAAAAATATGTAGTTAACTACAGTGTTTGTTTTTCACAAAAATGACCCTTAAAAACCTCAACTTTTATATTCAACATTCGCACTTTTATAAAAGTTACATTTTCACTCATCACTTTCCAAAAGTTCATTTTTTTATTCATTTAGTTTGTAAAATAGCCTCAAAACACCCACACTTTTACATACATACACTTTGTTCCCAAAAGTTAAAATATGGCAAGTTTTAACATAACCACTATCTTTAACAAAATAAGTTTCATGTTTAGTGTTCTAATACAATTTAAAACCCCAAAATGACTTTCTTATTTCTAAAACAAGTCATCAAAGTCCATATTTCATGTAAATAAATTATCTTAACAAAACTTTGCATTTAAAAGTCCACATTTGATGTCTTTAACATGATGTTTTATGAACCATGTGTTCTTTTTATATAAGTTTTATCATGATCATTTTCCTTTTATCTTTAAACTTATTTTCAAGTTAAACATCTTAATCTTTTAAGTTGATCATCAACACATACACTTTAAAGATCAAGTTTTGAATCAACATTTTAAACAAAACAACGTCATCAACATCACCATCACCCCACAAATATACACCCCACCCATATCACCAATGTTTCTTCATAAAAATCAATTTTAATCCTTAAGTTTATTACCTCTCATGTTTATTTTATAAACAACTTGCACTTTTTAAACACAAACAAGATTTATTGAAACAAAAGTGTAGGATTCTTACTACTATCTCAAGGCTAGGGAAGACACAAAATCTTGAAGTTTTCAAGTGGTTTTTATGTGTGATCTTCCTTGGTTAAGCTCCTAACACCAAAGCTTGATTGAATCACACATGTATGTATGTTGTTTATAGATATAGGATGATAGAAAAAAAGATGTATGGTGGTGGTGTGATTATTAAGTTAGAGAGGGGTTTGGGATTGAGTTTTGATCAACAATAAAAATTGCGGCTAGGGTGGGGGTGGTCTAAGGGGGGTTATTGTCCATTGGACAATAACACATTATCCTTCTAGAATCCCTCCTACACAAGGTGTGGTTTTCGGGTTTTATCGGGTGAAAGACCACCTTTAGCGTAGGCACCACTCACAAATGATGTACATCAACAGCTTTCGGTGTCAGAAGTTTGAGTCCGGCGTTGCCGAATCCATTGGTGTAGTCGACCCTAATTTTGGCGTAGGCAGCGACATTTTGGTTACAAATGACCCAATTATGAACCATTTAAGACGGGGGTTTCAACTATTTTCAGATAAAGTGTCCCTTAAGGCTCCCAAATCAAGATGCTCATCTTTCTAGTTCAATTAGAATCGTTTCCAATCACTCCCATTGATCCCTTTGAAGATTCAACTTAAGAATTGAAGAAACTGAAGATGATTTCACCCACCATGTTTGAGTAGTTCTTGAAGTAGATCGTAAGTGTTCTAGGTTTCATGTTACACTATTTGGTTTGAAAAAAACAATTGTTTGTGTTTGTGTCTTTGATTTGAGTATTGATTTGAATGTGTTAGTATTGTTTTAACTTACAATTGGTATGATTTCTTGCATCCTTGACATTATAAGATGATTACTACTATTTGATTCATTTCAATTCTAGGGTTTGTTCTAATTCTTATTACGAAGCATACTCTTGTCCATTATATATGTTTATGAATGTTAATCGAAGCATACTCTTGTCCATTATATATGTTTATGAATGTTGATGCCTACAACTATAAATTCAATTACCCCTTTAAATATCAATCACCTTATTAATCAATTCAACCATTTGTGTAATTTTGTAATTTGTTCTTAAATGCTTGTTTAATCGAACACAGTTGTGACATTCGTTATGATCAATGTTTACAACTCTTGTGATTCATTTTTTCTTGTTAATTAAACCATTTAAGTTTTTTTTGTTACTAAAATTCAATTGGTAGTATTAACTGACTTGCGTTTTTAAACCAAGTTAACAAAAAAGATAATTTACAAACTTCATAAAAGATACCCGTCTAATCAACTAAACTTAAAATTATCAACCATAAACTTTTCGTTGTTCGACACCCTTCTTACCATTATATATATATATATATATATATATAGTTAATGGTATTAAAGAACACATACAAATACTATCTTTGACCGGACCCTTGACATCCGATCACATGTCAAAACTATCCTATACATATCGAAATTTATCCTTCAGTGTAAATTTGGTTTTCTTTGAATAATATTTTTTTAAATGATATATGAAATTCATTTATTTAACTAATTTAGGGAGATTTCAATAAATTAACCATCCATATAACATTCAATACACTTAGTACAGGAAGCATTCTTGTTGATTTAAACTTATTCTTTTTCTTCTTATAAGACATTTTTATTTCATTTGAACTCTATGTATGTATAATAACTTTCTTATGCATTAAAGCTTGTACATTGTGCTTTTTTGATTTTTTTCAACTTTTCAAACCCCTATACTTTTAATCTTTTACAATTTTTTAACAAAACTTTTTCATTTTTAACATCAATACTTTTCCGCTTTCAACTTTGGTCCCCTATACTTTTATATTTTACAAATATTTTGGTTAACAATCCGGTTCAAATTTTACGATTTAAAATGTTACAACGTGCGTGTGGTATTCAATATTTTACGTCTATTTCCCCGTTTAAACGGCTCTGTTGCAATGCCTGGTGTCCCAAGTCGACTTAGTTATTCTTTACATGTTTTACGTTTCAGTTTAGTTTTTGCGAGTTAACACACCACAAACGGGCGTGCGTGGTTGAACGTTTTTATGTCTACTTTTCGTTCTGTTTAACAATCTCGCCGCAAAACGCGGGTCAAATGCCCAACAAACGGGCTCAATAGAATGTTTTAACTTTACTCTTTGACGGTTTTTAAACCCCTCCGCAACACGGGGCATAAAACTAGTTAATGTTAAAGAGCCAAGTAAGTCTTATAAGAGGGTGTTTGTGATTGAATTTTCAAATAGATTATGCGTTTTGGTACAGTATGGGTGGAGCTGCCTTTTCAAAATTGATATGCGTTTTGAATTGTAACCTTTTAAACCCAAATAATTAATTTTTTTAAACCTTTCTCAAACACTAAAAAGTGTTTATTTATGATTTCAAAACTCAACCCCAAGCATCCTCTAAATATGTTTTATTGTGCTCATCTAAGTTATAACTCCTTTACTTTTAGTTTCTTCATAATATTACATATACTAGCTTTTATCCCGGGAGCGTCCCGGGGTTGAAAAATCTAATATGACATATCAATTTTACATACGAAATAGACTGATGCGCTTTATAGAATTCATATTTATTGGTTTGAACATAATTAACAATGTATAACTTTAAAACAATTAACAATGTATCTCCAATATTAACGCCTAACCTTAAACAATGTATAACTCTAATATTATAGAATTCATATTTACTGGTTTGAACATAATTAATGACTTTCATATACATGATTAATGAATAACCTGAACACTTTGTGTTTTTTTAATGTATGAACAAAAAAATAGTCGTTTTTTTCTCCGTTTTTTATATAGCACTATGATACTCGTTGGAAAGATAATAAACGCTCGTTAATTTGGTGTAATTTTTTTCTTTAAAAACTCTCGTATATAAAAGATATTAACGTTTAAAAATTACGGGATGAAACATGAGAGAAAAAAATCCACTTTTGTTTTTAATTGGTAAAATACATCTTTTATTTTAAATTCTAAGATATGCATATCTTGTATAGGGTTTTAACTAATTTTATTATTAGATTTAATAATAATTAAAAAATAAAAAAAATAAACACTCTCACCTCAACGTGCCACGTGGAATCTCTGCCTATGAAGTTATGTTTATCGTTTGTGATTTATTAGTAGAGTAAAATGTATTTGAAAACAAAACCCCACAAAAGTAGTTGTTTTTTTTCTCCGTTTTTTATATAGCACTATGGTACTCGTTGGAAAGATAATAAAACGCTCGTTAATTTGGTTTAATTTTTTTCTTTAAAAAATCTCGTATATAAAAGATATTAACGTTTATAAGTTATGGGAGAAAACATTAGAAAGAAAATTTAATTTTGTTTTTAAATTCTTTTTTTTTCCTAAAATAATTATAATATATATAGATTTATTAAAAAAACTCAAAAATTAAAAAATCCTACATGATGCCATGTGGCACATTTAAGGAGGGGTTGAGACCTCCATTGAATGTCACATCATCAAAGTTCAATTCTTTTATTATAAGTTACTAGATTATACCCCGGGAACGTCCCGGGGTTGAAAAATCTAATATGACATATTAATTTTACATATGAAATAGAATGAAACGCTTTACAGTTACATGCATGAAAGCTTCGGGTAGCAGCTAACCTAAAACAATTAAAAATATATCTCCAATGTTAACGCCTAACCTTAAACAATGTATAAATCTAATATTAATATGTAACCTAAAACAATGTATAACTCCAATGTTAACGCATGTTGAAAATAGAATTCATATTTACTGATTTGAACATAATTAGTGACTTACCTATACATGATTAATGATTTACCTGAACACTTTGTTTTTTTTTTCCTGTTTGAACAAAACCCAACAAAAAATAGTCATTTTTCTCTCCGTGTTTTATACAGCATTATGGTACTCGTTGGAAAGATAATAAAACGCTCGTTAATTTAGTGTAATTTTTTTCTTTAAAAAATCTCGTATATAAAAGATATTAACGTTTAAAAATTATGGAGGAAACATAAGAGAGAAAAATCTAATTTTATTTTTAAATTATTTTTTTCCTAAAATATCTCAACGCCACATGGGATGACACATGGCACACTCAAAGAGGAGAATGCCTCTTAGAATGTCATGTCATTAAAATGGCTTTGGTTTATTATATGTATAGATTATAGATATATATAAAATTCAAATTGACGTATAGAGTTCTAAATTATTATTGGGTAATTCAACCACTAAGGACATAGTGATTGGATCATTTTCCTTCCTGTACCACCGTAGTTCGTGATATTGATTATACCTTCTTGCTAAAATTAACAGTAAATTTTCCTTTGGCAAACTGGTATAGACACGCGTTGTTTAATGTGTGAACGCGGGTTCGAAACTCATTGGTGGCAAGTCTAATTCATTCCTAATGACCAAAACGCATTTTTTGTTTCTTTTTGTCATTGTTTAATTCATTTTTATTTATTTATTTTTTCGCAGTTTTTTTTTCATGTTCTTTTTATTTTCCCATTACGGTCTTTCAAAACCAATTTGTTTTGCTTCCCCGTCCTTTTTGTTTTCCTTTATATATATATATACACACACACTTTATATTAGTGTTTAAACACATTTTATTTTTCTCTTATTTTTATGTTACAAATTTTAACACTCCTATTAGGTCAACGTTACCACAAATTACGACTACAACTACGATAAGGTTAGATGTCCGCCACGTAGCGCGGGTGCATATACTAGTTTTATGCTAATACAAGGCTTGTACGTATTTGATATGGTTGGTCCGTAATGAAACTTTTCAAAACCTTCAATTTTTTAGACTTTTCTTCATATAATCGCATATTGTTTAGACTTTTCTTTTTTTATTATTTTATAACTTTTTTTTTATAACATATCTTTAGTTATACCTTTTCATCACTAAAACTTTTCAAATACAATCCACAAACAAAACCTTCAATTTTTTATGTTATTGGATAGTAGGGGGCAGGGCATTAAAAGCCTTGGTTTTTGTATGGTATTTTGAGTGTTACACTTTTAAGGCACAAAAGTGGGCACAAGGATGACAGTTTGAAATAAGATGAAAACACTCAATTAAAATAGGTAACCTACAAGCCTATCAAGAATGAAGTCATTGATCTTAACATTTTAAATGAAAATAATTCACCTCCTTTCACTGTTTTTTCCCCAAACTTGTATAAAACTATCATCTCTTTGAAATGACTAATTATTTTACTATTCACAATTTTTACTAACATGTTAGCTTTCACATCCATGTCAACCAAAACGTATTCAATTTGTGCTTATGTATTTCTTTTTGCATCTTATATCTCAGCTATAAAACACGTATGAACTAAAGAAACTAGTCTTGCAGGTGTAGACATAATAAATACTCAACAACAGAAATCTATTAAGCACAAATTAAGTCAAAATAGACATTATTAAGGGAAAAACAAACATATAACAAAGGGAAAATTGCGAAAATAGCCTTTGACCGGAGTTTTTTTGCGAAAATAGCCCCCCCAGGCGCGTCTCGGGAGAGACGCCTCGCACCTCCCGAGGCTTCCCAACCGTCTTTGGTTTCAAATCCCCCACGGTCCAATTACCGTCTGCCACGTGTCCGACGTGAAAAGTCGTCTTTGAAATACCGAGCCGTCTTTGAAATTACCAAGCCGACTTTGACTGAGAAGGAAAAGTCGTCTCCGTGGCGACTTTTCCAAGGCGGCTTTGAAAATACCGAGGCGACTTTAAATAACCAACGGGACTTTAAATTACCGAAGCGACTTAAATTTAGGGAACCGACTTTGTACTTATATATCTCCAAAAGTCGCCACGGAGACGACTTTTTATACACATCGAGTCGTGTATAAATACCCCATTTCACTTCACAAAATTTATACAATTATACCCTCTCTCAAACATCTATACTTCACAAAAATTACCCTTTCTCCGATCAATGGTTTTTTTATTTTTAAATCCTCCACTTTTCCAACCGAAGCCGACCGGGTTACGAATATATTGTCCGGTTCGATTATACTTGGATCGTTGTTACATCTGCGTGCAACTCCTTGGATCGTTGTTGCATCTGCGCGTGGGTTAACCCGTGTAGAATGCATCGATGATGTGGTGGTCTACATTATTGGCAAGTTCGTTCGCCTCCCAAATTTATGTCTCGGTAGTCGACGTGTGCACACTGGAAACTACTGTTACATAAAACGAGGAATCGTCTCGGATTTGTCTATGAAGAGCACATACACCATTCGAAACAATGGTTCAAAGAAGGAAACATCTACATTAGGATTAGGATCTAGTCTTCAATAGTCTCCCGAGACATTTAGTGTTATAACGCTTTCGTGTAATATTTCAGTTTTTGTAATTGTTGTTGTGTTACAATTGTAATATTATAATATTTGGATTAATAAAAACATTAATATTTATAAAAAACATAAATATTAAAACGGTTCCGTATGCAAAACCCGAGACGGTTTTGGAAACCGTCGCATTAATTACCGTGTTTGGAAACCGTCGAGTCGCATTAATTACCGTGGTTAGACCGTGGAAAAAATTGTATATAAATAGAAGAACTACGGTGGTTAAAAATCAAAACTCACACAACCCAAAATTCAAACAACCCCGATAAAAACTAAAAAAACACACACCCGCCAAAAATATGATCACATGGACCGAAGAGGAAGAGATGGCCCTTGTGGTCTGCCACAAGGACGCCTCCAATGACCCAGAAATTCAACTCCTTCCCCCCCGGGACGATGGGTCAGCCTTCCCACCGAGGGGTTTTGGCTTCGGGTGTTTAGCGACTTCGTTGAACACATTGGCACCAACACCACCAAGACCGTCAGTGACCTCCAGTTGAAGTGAGCCGACCTCAACATCAAATGTGAGTTGTGGAACAACTTATACGAGCACCAGGTTACCGAAGACCCGGAGCTTGATGAAGAGTTGGCTATCGGATTCTCTCAGTATGAGTATGGGGTTCGATATGGCAACGATTTCGAACATGTCGAGGCATGGCGATTGTTGCACCCCCAAACTTTAAGTTTTTTTTTCTTTGTTATGTTTTTAATTTATGTTATTATTATGTTTAATTTTGAATGAATGAAATATTTTTATGTTTTTATATTTAATTTTAGACTTATAAAAAACAAAACAAAACTTATAAAAAAACAATCATATTATAAAAAACCTAGAAAAAATCAACTTGTAAAAACAATGTGGGAACCGTCAAAAATCTAAAAAAAAATCAACTTGTAAAAAAAATGTGAGAACCGTCCGAAGACGGCTCCAATATTTCGGAACCCTCTTTGACAAATTCCAGCCGTCCTCGGAAACGTCGGACACGTGGCAGACGGTAATTGGACCGTAGGGGATTTGACACCAAAGACGGTTGGAAGCCTCGGGAGGTGCGAGGCGTCTCTCCCGAGACGCCTAAGGGGGCTATTTTCGCAAAAAACTCCGGTCAAAGGCTATTTTCGCAATTTTCCCTATAACAAAACATGTGATGTACAGATTACATGACTACGTATACATAAAATGTACACTTCAAATATATTATAGCTGGAGATAAAAAATAAAAAGTTTGTGTGACTTAGACATAAACGTATAAAGACAAAAATGATTCTTTCATGATGTTCTAATGTGTTAGTGGATGGCGTTTTTATTTTATATAAAAATATAATTGTAGTTGATTCTTACAAACAGATTATATAATACAACTGAACACTAAAATAATGAAAAATGTATTATCGAACAATTCACGAGGATGATACCACACCATTTGGAATTTGGTGCCTCAAGATTGGGCAACAACAATATGACATCATGATGTCCTCACTACGGGGTAACGAGGCATTAAAGTTTACTCACAACAAATCTTTATTGCTTGTTATCCTTTACTATGTGTAAATGACACGCAACGGCTGGAGAGCTCAGAATTTATAAACATCTAAGCCTTTTTTAATAGAAAGTGTTTAAAACTTTGATATCTTAAATTAAAATATATTTATTATTATATTTTTAAACTAAACATAGGTTTTTAAAATAAAAGGTGTAAAGCTTTAACATCTTCACAAAATATGTTTATTACATTTTTTGTACGGAATACTCTTTCCCAAATGTTATTTTGATGAAACATTAATGTTCCTTTAGGTATTTTGTCCTTATAATATGTATCAGCGTCAATTAGATTTTAGAGTTAATAGCAAGAATCGTTCCTGAGGTTTGGGCACTTTTGTCACTTCAGTCCAAAACCCAAACCTTTTAAATCTGGGTCCTTATACTTTACATTTTTTTGCCACATTCGTCCCTGACACTAACCCAGTTAAACATTAACGTTAAGTTAGGGGGTATTTCTGACTTTTTGCCTACCCTTTTATTTTTTAATATTTTTACTTAATAAGTGGGACTCACCTCCCCCACCTTCTTCTACTCTAAACCTGCCAACCATCACACCACTACCACCACCACCACCACCATAGCCTCCAACCTTCACCCTCACACAACCACCCTATTTGGAACTCATAAACCCGTCTTCCACCTTCCATCATTCAGTCCATCATCACCACTAAACCCATCTTCCATCGATCAGAAACAGAAAGAGAATCAGTGGGTTTGGTAGCCGAGAACTCGCCGGAAATACATCGGGGGTTGACCGAACCTCCGTCACCTTCACATCATTGATACTATCTCTCTAACCACCTTCTTTCTCTCTCTCTCCTCTCTCTCTCTCTCTCTCTCTGTGTGTGTGTTGTGTGGGTGTCGAGTTAAAGGGCTGGATTCGATGGTGGTTATCGGCAACAAAGAAGGGACAGGTTCGATTGGCATATTATAAGGCTCGATGACAGTAACCATAGCTTGGTGACTGTTCGGTTATGATAACAGAGAACCAAATCCGATTATCTATGATGATAATACCAAGATGAAGGAAGAGGATTGTGTTAATCAGGTATAAAGAGATTAAGGAGGAGGGAAGGATGGTTCGCCGGAGAGGAAGGGTTCACCGGAGAGAGTGGCGGCGGCGGCTGGTGCTGGTTGTCCGGTTGGGCTCTCAATCAGAACACACACAAGTGTGTGTATGTGTTTGTGGGTTTCAGCAGAGAAGGAGACAAGAGATAGGGGTTTTTATAGGAGATTCCAAATTGAGAGTGTTTGGGAACGGGTATAGGAGCAGACAAGGAGGGTGTTTGGTTGCAAGAATAGAGCTGTACATAGGGTGTTTTGGTGATAGGTTTAATAGTAGATTAATGGCGTTTGGCTGTGCTAAGTTTAAAAAGTAAAAAATGCCCCCAGAGTTAACGTGATAAGTTAACTGGGTTAGTGTCAGAGACGAATGTGGCAAAAAAATGTAAAGTATAAGGACCCAGATTTAAAAGGTTTGGGTTTTGGACTGAAGTGGCAAAAGTGACCAAACCTCAGGGACGATTTTGGCTATTTACTCTAGATTTTAAAAAATGTAAAATGATATTGTTTCATGATATAGTTCCGTTATTTAAGAAGATAGATAAATAAATATCTTTATTAAAAGAATCTAAACAACTTAAAACTTTATAAAATAAAAAAAATGGTTTTAGAAAAAGAAAAAAAAAACCTCTGAATACAATTATACAAAAGGAGGCAATAGCCAATAAGCCATGTTTGTACTTTGATGAAAGAGAGGCATCATGTGATGTGTTGATATTTATGTCATATGATGCTATCAATTATCATAAAACATTGTTAATAAAGTATTAACAAATAGCAACGTATGCTATAAAAAAATATAGTGGGTTACGGGTATACTTAGGTAAAGGATGATCAAATGAGAAAAAAACTTAATGTGAGAGAAAAAAAAAAAAAGAAATGAGATAATGGTAAAACATTAAAATACTTTTAACTCTTATTACATTTAATTATTATCTTTCTAATTAATTAATTAATTATTAACACTTTACGCTACACATTATCGTATATAATTTGTCATACAGATATCAAAATTAATTGAGATTATCATTTATCCTACACATATCGAAATTATCATTGACTCTAAGTTAGGTTTGCTTTGAAAGAATTTATTTTAAAAATAAAGTTATGAGTTTCATTTATTTAACTAATTTAGGAGGTGACTAAAAATTAATAATTAATTTAACGTTAAACACGATTATTAAGCAGAAGAAATAGTTTAAATTTGCTCTTTTTCTTCTTACAAAACATTTTCTTATCATTTGAACTCTCCACTATAAGGTATACATTGATACACATAATTACAAGGTAAGTGAAACTAAAAGTAGCGACCATCTAATAATTCATTGTTGTTTTTCAATGGCTTAAGGAGGGGGGAGTGCAACCCCAAACTACTTTAGGTTTCATCAATCACGCATTGTCAACTCACTTATACCCTAAACCGTAGGTCGATCTCATCATTTCACACACACACTACCCACTATTCCATCTATCTATCTCTCACCTACACACACATTTATTCTGAACCAGTAAGAGTACGTCGTTGTGGTGGTGAAGATAGTAGTGGTGGGTCGAGAAGGTGGTGCGTAAGTGGTGGGTGAGGGTTTATGATCACAGGTGAAGGGACAAAATTTTCATTCAGCATCATTTTGACACTTAATGTGTTAAAACTTATTGTCTGATTCAGAGGTGTCCTAATGAACCAAACACACTTAACGGTTGTTTGAAAACATTTGCGCCTTTAAATGCCGAGCTGTTAAGAGGTCTGATTGGGTACGATGCTCTAAACTAGTAAAATGTCTGACTTAGTTTGACTTGACAAGTTGGCGGTGGAGGAGGTGGTGATGGTTCGATGAGGTGGTGTTTGAGTAGCTGGCCGAGGAGTTACTAACTGATTCATAGATAGCCTGCTAGTGAAACAAAAACAATTAAAACTGACTACTTCAGGCGGAGCGTGATAGCCTCTCAATAAAATCATTAATAGGCTACCAAACATCACCTACACCCGTAACAAATTTTATTTAAAGTAAATGGAATAGGAGCAAAATGAGTACAAGTAACAATTTTTAAAGTAAATGTAATAGGTCACATATGAAATATTAAATGTAGGAAATCCAATTAAATTGCTATTTAAATAATAAATATATCATTCATTTTTATATTTTGTACAACAAGTGTTTGGATATTTTAATGAATTGAAATCTATATATAGATCTAATAATGATAAAAACACCAAAAAAATGGAGTGTGTCAAAAGAATATTGAAAGGGAACATCATTATATTGTACTTGATCGTGTCTAAAGGCGGAAGATCTTAACGCGAATCTTGAGCGCAAAGGCATAACAACAAACTAGCATAAAGCACAATATGGCATCAACCAATGAGAAATAAAACTGTATAATGTTTCTTAGAAATTTATTGTAATATTTTAAGTAAAAAATATTACGAAACAAGATGTAGCATTTTAAAATGGTTTTTAGAAGTTTACATTAAAACTTTTCATTCTTGTATGTTAAGTAACTAATTCAATTTTTAACCCGTTAAGCATTCAACTATTGCCAATGAACTTCTAGTGCATAGGCTGCCCCATAACTTTTTAATGTGAAAGTAACGGGTTGGAGTCTCACCTTTTGGTGCATTAGCAGCTCCATACCCATAGTGAGTCTTCGAGCGATGAGTTATCAGGAATTGTGGCGAGCTGGGTCACTAGCGCCGCATACGTTCACGGGCGTAAGTAGGGGCAGATTTAAGGGCTCGGGTTGGGTTTCCGGAAACCCAGTAGGTTCTTAAATTATGGTGTTAATATATATAAAAAAACTGGGAAGGACCCATAAGATATTATTTGAGGAACCCATTTCTTAAATTCAAGAGTGCTCTAGTGGTTGAAATCCCTCCCTAATAAACACAAGATCCCAAGTTCGATTCCACTGTGTGTTTTTTTTTTTATCAAACCTAGGGTTATACCCAAACCCACTCCTCTTTACCTTTTGATTCTAAGTGCGCCCCCTTCACATTTCTTTGAACACTAAACACACCAACAAAAGAAATGTTTTAATTAAGTTTATGTTTAAATAATAGAAACCTTAATTTGATATTAGGTATCACGCAGACGAATATTTCAAGTTTTTTTCAAAGTCAACCACCATTATACATTGAATCATCATCTTCAACTAGTAAACCCTTGAAAATATATTTGGATAATCTATCGTTTAATAAAGTAGTCACTAGTTTTACCGATTGCAACGGCTAGTGTTGAAAGATGTTTTTCTTCAATGAAGTATGTGAAGACGGAATTACGTAATAAGATAGGTGATGGATATATGAACGAAACTTGCATTTGTTACATTGAAAGGAAGTTCCTATAACAAGTTTCGGTCGAGAATGTAATGCAACGTTTTCAAAAGATGAAAACTCGTAGGGAACAACACTGCAGGTATGTTTTTATATCCATAAAGACAATCGTATTTATATTACGTGCTTTAAATTTCTAATGCCGGTGTTTTTCATTCTTGTATCATATTTTTATTATGTGATGAACATTACCTGACTCGACCCGTCAAACCGAACCGAACCCTTGAACCAACCCGAATTTTTTATGTTTAGTAATATGAAATTGAAACACCAAAAGGGGGAACCCAGTGAAAAAATTCTTGGATCCGCCACTGGTTATGCAAAGTTGTTGGGGGAATGTGTCATTTCCTAATTGTGAGGGTTCAAGTCCTGTGATGGACATAACGTATCATTTCCTAACTGTAAGGGTTTAAGTCCTGTGTGGGTTCAAGTCCTGTGAGGATTAACATCAACAATTTCTCTACAAACATAACGTGTCTTTCTAAAGGACATAATTTTGCAATCCGATACAAACATAAAGGACGATTTCTGTAATATATTCACTCTAGATTATGAAATCGAATCACATGATTTACAGGATTCTTTTATTACAGTTTCAGCAGTAAATTCAGGTAAATTTTTTAAAATTACATCTTTTATTCACATAACATTTTCTGCAGTAAATTCAATATTTTACATATTCCATAATACTTATGTTTGTATGTATTCTAAAATCTTAACAATACAACAGCAGTTTGTTGATTCATTGTATTTGATGTACATCGGTACCCATAGTTGCAAAAGTCGTCCGAGTTGACCGATTACTCGTCGAGTACTCGCTACAGGTGAGTCACCGAGTATAACCGAGTTCGCCGAATATTCCGAGTACTCCACGCATAGGCCGATTCGACCCCCGAGTACTCGCCCGACTAGGCCGAGTACTCACAACTCCTCATTCGGCCGAGTTGGTAGCGCCTAGCGAGTTCTGCAACCTACAAATAAAAAACCTATCAACCTTTGTGTCTCTTTTCAGAGATGCTCCTAATACTAATCTGGCAATAGTGTAAGCGAAACACAAACACAAAACTGAAACAAATACTCTTTTGGAGGAAAAGACACAATAAACATTATACCAATCCTTTTATATTAAAAGTCAACACAAAAATCATTTTGGACAACAACATAAATGCATGATTAGTTTAATTATCAACTCATTTGTTCTACTATTAACAATAAAATCAAATAAAATTGTAAAAAAAAAATAGTCATAAAACCCGTCTATGGCCACCCGTTTCCAGACCAGGGTCCAGCGAGTTATTCATAGTAGTGTCTTGGCTCCAGGTGGGCAAGGTTACGTTTTTAGTCGGTTAGGGTTTGCCATTCAGAAAGGGTGGCGGCGCAGCTTGTTGCCCGCCTTTCCGCTATCTTAATGTAATTTGTAATCTTTTTTTATTTAATGAAAAGGGAATTTATTTATAAAGGTAAAAAAATTAAAAAAAAATCATAGGGTATATAGATGATTAGATATAGACGAATCAAAAGTTATTTCATTGAAATTGAACGAATTTCTAACACGTTAATCTGTCTCTAATTCATCTACATGCGATATGATAACTTTTTTCTAATATGGCAATTCACACACTCATATAATTATCACTCCTATTTCTACTCCACATTTCACAGCGTAACTTAAACCCTCAATCTCTAAGAAACATAACACCGTGTACACACCAAGATACAATTAGACTAAATGTTCCTTTTGTATCCGATATAATACTCTATTACTCATCATATTTGTTTAAACAACCATCCACGTTGGTGTAAAGGTAATGCACAAGGATGTGAGACAAGATAATGAGGCACCCAATTATTGTTGATCCACCCAAGAGCCTCACAAAATCAAAAGAATATCATTTAAAACCTACAATATTTTATATTTCAAAGAATTGAATTATTTTATTCAAAAGCGACAACACTGGCAACATATTCTTCGTCGTGCATGATTTTTTACAAGAATAATTAAATTATATTAAATATATGGTCCAATGAATATAATAATATATTGGAATATACACACATTCACAAGCAAATCCCAATTCATGTGTGCATTGGAGGAGACCTACTAGTTGGATAAAAAAATAATTAGTGATTAATTTGGCAAACTGTTGACTTTGGAGTACAATATGACTAGGGTTTAGGTACTTGTTAATTATTGTATGAATCCTTTTATATATAAATAAAATAGAATAAACTGTGGTATTGAGCTCACAGATGCCACATCACTTTTCCCGTTCTCTCCACTTTCTACTACACTTTATAATATAAAAATATTAAATGGAGCTCGGGGCAGACGAGAATATTTCCCCTTGCTCACCGAAGTTAGAAGGGGGGGGGGGGGGGCACGGTGTTCCCGTTGGGGGAGGGGTGCCACATCAGCTCCCCAATCCCTTCCCCAATGCACATCCCATAGCCTAAAAGATGCAAATGTATATACTTGTATTTTTTGATGTAGTACTTGATAATTTTCGAAAATAAAAGTAGATAATTTCATATTAAGCTTTTTATATCATATTAGAATCAAATATATAAGTAGAAGACAAATAAAATTACATTTCCTATGCGAAGCAGAGAAAACAAAGGAAAAAACACGTGATGCTATTTTTGTACATAGTGTAATTACGCTACAACAAAACTGAACTAGTGTAATTTTTATTACGCTAGTGCTTTGCACACATCGCACTTTAAAAAATAATCTATAGCGAGACCCACCCCTATATGTGTGTGGGATGTGTATATCATACTTATTTAAGCTGCCAAAAAAACAACGTGTATGGTAAGTCAACGTGTTATAACGAACCCATAACTCTAGTTCGACTCAATTTGTTCTCATAAAAATTCATATATTGAAATTAAGCTCGGTTGTTTGGGTCTAATATTGTCATCAACCCAAATACTCGAAATTCTTATAAGACATGTGTAGTGGGGCGTTATTGGGGCCTTAAATCTCAATTTAGCGCCCAAACACCGTTACACATGGGCGATATGGGTCTTTAAAATTCCAAAAATGAGTGTTGAGCATGAAGATTATAACGCCACTTTACATTGGTTATTGTGCCATGTTCTTCCATCCAATAGAAATCAAGAGAGGGGCGCTAATTGCTTGTTCCACTACTGATGTCTGATGGTCTAGTACGAAACTCGATTTGCAGCTTTACAGTACAAGCAATCACGGGTGTTGTATTCCTGAACTCCTACTTATCTTGTTCCTGTTTTTCTTGGATTACTACAAACAATCAAATTAATTTACAATTTGTTTACATGTTCCCCATCTATCTTACATTCTCATCAGATCAACGTGTAAATTGTCTCTTTGCCAAAACTTTATGAGACCTTTCTTTTTTTCGATATGATGTATTTTTTGTAGAGGTAAGTGTGTTTTGAAGAGTTAAAAGTGTATGGATATTCATGTGGTTTGTAAAGATTTCATAGATGCTCCTAATTCACATCTTAGGTCCCCATTGTTAATGTTTCATAACGTACTCTCATGACCCTTAACAAATAACGTCGATAAATTTTTCGGTTATGTCATATAAAATGACCAAATTATACCCAAAGTGTAAAAAAAAGAATTAATTAATTAACATTCTTTTATATATAAACAAACTAACACTCACTAGATCGGCGACCCCAACTAGGTGTATTGTTCAGTTCAGTTCAATTATTAGCCTTAACCAAAACTGTTGAAATATATGATACAGTATGATAATAATTCAAACGTCAATATTGTACATAACTTGTGTTATTGTGTGATATATTCTCTATTGGGCCTATTGGTTATTGAGTTGTTCAGGTTAGCTTATCGGCTAAGTTTAAGTCTGGCCCAGTTATTCACAAAGCCCAACTCTATATAAACCAGTGTTCGAGAAGGATCTTTTCTAGGTTTGACTATAAATATGAGGCCGCTGATATTGTTTACATTTTAGCATCAGTCGTACCATTCTCTCTCCTGTATTTTTTGATCACCGTCTTGTTCATTCTCTAGTTAGGTTTGTTCATCTGTTTTGTAAGACCATTCTTATCTTATCTTTGTATTTCTTTAAAGAGTTCAACTGATCTTATTAATCAGTTGAATCTCCAGACGTTGTATTGTTTTGAGCTTGTTATTATTAACAAGTTCAGGACAAAACATCCAATTTTGGTAAAGTACAAGATTCTACTTTTACTCACCCCTACCTCCAACTCCATCTACGCCACCTTTAAAAGCTTTATCGCCACTGTGAAACTCCGTCTTGTCACACCCTCACCATGTGTGGAATCCACAGTGATGACCTCTGAAATGATAGCAAAAAGCAAAGCATAAGATGCAAACCATGAAATTACTATTAATACGCATAGTC
>JAUTDX010004328.1:0-28612 GCA_030844895.1 Ambrosia x helenae | reverse complement strand
ATTATATGAAATTTGTTCAAAAATATTGCTATCCCGTGTGTTTATTTAGTTTGGTTAAATTGTGATAACAATGTTGCCATCTCTATTGCCGCTAACCCCGTCTTCCATGACCGAACAAAACAATTCGAGCTAGACCTTTTCTTCCTTAGGGAGAAAATCACAGCTGGAGTGATTAAAAACTACGACCATAGATACCAATGAGCAAGCAACTGGCAGACATCTTCACGAAAGGTTTGTCACCTCTTCACCATTAGAGGTTATGGAACATTAAAAAGCTATCAAACAGCCCCTAAGTTCTTATTACCACTAACAATTTACCTCAAGGTTTACTATGTGACTGATAAATCTGTTTTTTTTTCAGCTGTGTTCATAAGAAAAGGGAAATAATCATTGTCCTTTTATTTAATAAAAGGCTAGAGAGGTTGCTAAACTAAGTTTATTGCCAAAACTTCGTATCTACTCTTTTTAAAGATTCTATAATCTTTATCTATCAGAAACAATAATAAGCAAAACTTGATCCTAGTGATCACATTTATCTTCACGCGACTCTAATAATATAACTATTGCAAAAGATCAACCGATAATGAAATTTTAGCCTCCCAATGGGATTTCCTCTAAATACACAAGACAAATTTCATTATGTCATCATCACAAACACCAACAACACCATGTAATGGACATCAAAACATTCTAAAAAACACAACAATAGCCTACAATAAAACTCTCCTTTTTATAAGTTGGTCTGAATAATCTTTCAACAAAAGCAAGAACAAACATATCCCAAACCCAGGAGTTTAATTGTTTGAACACGAGTAAAAGATCAGTTTAGTTGTGTAAAATATTGGATATTTTAGTGTAATTGGATTAACTGTTTGACCAATATCTTCATAATAAGACATCATATATGTATGGTGGGTGCAGAGTGCACGACTATTTAAATTTGTTATGAACTTAGAGGCGAAGCCCCTAAAGGACGGGGGTCCGGGGGCAGTGCCCCTGCGAGCAGGGTCCAAGGGGCAGAGGAGCTTGAAAATTTTTTATTTCCATTAAAATTGCTATGGTAAAAATGTCTCAAAAATTAATTTTTTGAAAATAGAGGGGACAAATTTGGCAATTTGAAACCCTTGGAAAAACTGCCTAAAAGACAGTTAATGGGTCTTTCATTCACAACGAATTTCATAATCTTGGTAAAAAATCTCTCTGGTTCTTCTCTCAATCAAATTCATACAGAAAATTCTCAATAACTGATTGTATCCGATTGAAATCTTTCGATTGAACCGTCGAATTGATTCAATCAGAGATTTCTATTATCCGGTTGTTCGTTTGTTATTACTTTTTTTCCTAACATAAAACATGCATGTTTCGGTTTCTAAATTTCCATACCTGATAAATTTGATTGTTTTGGTTATCGAGTAGGTTGTATGATCAACCGCTTGTTTTAGTAATGCATTAATCAAAACTAGAGCTATGAAGAAGTTGAACTCTCATTTTTATATATTTAGGTGTTGAGAATCCAATGATAATTACAAAGTTGGATAGTGAACTGAATAAACTCTTGAGGTTATAAAACAGAAAATTGAAAGAGAAGAAAATAAATAGGTAAAATAGTATTTATTATGCAACATCTCTGCCCCTTCACTGTTTGATTAGTCAGTGATGACGTGGGTAGTTTAAGGTTAAACAAACCAATTACATTACACAATCTTGCTTGAAATATTGAAAGCTAAAAGGAATCAGAAAGTGACAACCGTCACCAGCAGAAAGAACAAACAAATGACCTGTCTTGTCATTACTTTTTCTCGGTTGACTCCACCAGCTGGTTATACCCTTCACGTGTAGGAGTCCACTCCCCATTAACCGTAGGTCCGAAGCCTTTATCGGCTTAAGTCTAAAATCCCTAGTTGTTTACTTGGATCAAGAGTTTTTCTATTCCTCATATAGAAGATTCCTCTTCTATAAATCAGAGGCTCCATTAGATAATCAGAAAGTTCCTTACACTTACAACTCTTCTATTCGTTTCTACTATCACACTTCACGTGTAATATCTTCTTTAATTCACTAAACACATCAATAAAGTTATAAACAATATTCTGACTTTAGGTAAATCCTAAATCAGAATCATAGCAACTAAAACATCGAAACTCTTGAACCTCCCATCTACGTTTATAACGTAAAGAGACACCACGACCTGCATTTGGTGAATCCAAACCCTTTAAAACCCTTTCACCCCTGTGGGACTCTATACTAACGTCGGTTCAATATTTGTTGTAGCAATAAGTTGGCGCCCACCGTGGGGCCGCACTGTTGAGTTACTTTTATAGATCAGTTTGTATAGCTTCAACTCCTTAAAATGTCTGACCAAGAGTCTCCGGAAGAGGTGAACCAAGTGTCACCCAACGCCAGGGGGAACACTCAAACACCGACCAGAACCTCTCTTAACAGGTCTGTCTCTTTTCACTCTCACCCGGACCACATCTTCCTCCTCATCTTATGCCCTCAAGCTCTTGGCCCACACCTCCTAACCAAGGAGCCGGTCCCAGTTCAGCCTTTTCACCTTTTAACCCTGGACCTTATTAGCCTGGGAGGCTGAATCCAACCTCTTTCCCGCTATTCACCTCTCAACCCCTTGTCTCAAGTACACCCATAGGGCATGAGCTCACTTTAGACCCAATCCTACAATCGCCGGTCTCAAATACACCCATAGGGCATGAGCTCACTTTAGAACAACCCTGGACCCGCTGTTCACCTCTCAACCCCTTGTCTCAACCACTTCCCTACCCATGGTCCGGAGCGCCTCCATGAGTATGCCCATGGGAGCTAGCAACAGGATGATACGTGAAAGCGTTCAAGGCTTTAACCTTATGCCTCAAATGATGACCCAAATGATGGCACACATTCCCTTGGCAACAGGTCATTAGCCAAGTGTTGGCCACTCATTAAGGAAAACTCGAATGGTAACACTCGAACCGCAAAAATCACTTGAACAAAACCCTACAAACCTAACAGACTTTCATGCTTTTCCCCACAAATTACTGACTATGAATTCCCCACGAAACTGAAAATGCCGTCTCACATAAAAAACCTATGATGGTACCGATGACCCTGAAGATCACTTGCAAATCTTCTCCGGGGCTGTACGAATGGAAAAATGGGGAAACCCCGAGTGTTGTCTCATGTTCATGCAAACGCTTGTTGGTTCAGCTCGTATCTAGTTCAACGATCTCCCGGCTGGAAGCATCCGGTCCTTTGATGACTTAGGCAAAGGATTTTTGGCCAATTTATCCCAATAAAGACATTTTGTCAAAGATGCCACGGTCATCTTAAGCAAAGGGATGATGAAAGGCTCCGAGACTTCATAGAACGATACAAGAGAGAAGGTGTCACCTATGTTGGTGCTGATGAAAAGATAAAGGTTGCAGGGTTTATGAACGCTATAAACTCCAAGTACCTCACTCGAGACTTCAATAAAAGTCTCCCAATAAACCCTCGAAGAAGCTCTCGAAAGAGCTGAAGCCCACATTCAAGGGGATGAAGTTGTAGACATCAAAGAACAAAGGAAGAGAGCTGCTAACTGGCAAAACTATAGTACAAATCAAAAAAAGCGGTAACTTTGGGTCATATGACAAACGATCCAAGGGATCTAAACCTCGAAGGTCTGACGGGAGTAACCCTCCAAGCAGATAAAGAATGATAAACTTCACTGCTCTAACCAAAACCACTCAAGAAATCCTGGAAACTGAAGAGTTAAACACCGCTTCAGACCTCCCCGCCCTTTGCCGAAGAGCAAAAGAAACAAGAACTCTAACCAATACTGTGAGTTCCACGAAGAAAAAGGACACCATACCAACGGTTGCTTCCAACTCAAGAAAAGAATTAAGGAAGCTGTCATCTAGTTAAAGGAGTTAAAGATTATATGGCCGAGGGCAAGAAGAAAGAAGTTAACATGGTGCAGATTGAACCAGAAAACTCCCAACAAACGTCCTCGGTTGGAAGCCTGGGAAAGACAATGCGTATACTTCCCCCCCCCCCCCACCAGAAGGAGAAAGGAACTATGACCCTCTGGTGGTGGAAGCTCTGATAGGCTCAATCAAGACACAAAGAGCCTAAATCGACACCGGGGTAGCCACAGAAATCATGTTTGAAAAATACTTCAACTTACTAAGCCCGAGTGAATGCTCCAAGCTCCAACCAGTTGAGTCGTCTATCAAAGGTATAGCCGACATATCTCTCAAGCCCTTGGGGCAAGTAATGCTTGATGTCATTTTCTCCGAAAGAAAAATGTAGAGAACTATGCCCCTCACCTTTATAGTCTTTGACCTACCTTCAAGCTATGATGATATCATTGGAAAGCCAGGTTTGTTCACCTTTGATATGGACGTCTCGATAAGCCAGAAGAGTGCAAAATTCCCTACTGAAAACGAGGCAGCAACCCTTCAACCCTCGGCAGAGGTACTCATGATAGAGGGCAACGAACCTGAAAGAGATGAACAAGGCTTAAGTATTAACCCAGAATATCCTGAACAAAGGATTAAGGTGAATACCAGGCTTCCTGAGGACACTCTCTCAAAGCTTGAAAGGTTGTTGCAAAGCAACGTTGATGTCTGTGCTTGGTGTCCTAGTGACATGACTGGTATCCCATGGGATATCGCCGAGCATGAGCTCATAATTCTTGTTGATGTTAAGCCCATAGTCTTGAAAAAACGAAGCCTGGCACCTGAAAGAAGTCTAGAAGCTTGCTTAGAGTAGACAAGCTTGTACAAGCTGGAATCCTTTGAGAGGTCAAATGTCAATCATGGGTTACCAACCCTGTAATGGTCCGAAAAACTGATGATTCTTGGAGAGTGTGCATAGATTTTAAAGATCTCAACAAAGCTTGTCCCAAGGATTGCTACTCCCTACCTGAAATTGAGCTCAAAGTTGACTCCATTACAGGCTTCCCCTTCAAATGCTTCCTGGATGCCTACAAGGGTTACCATCAGATTCAAATGAAGGAAGAAGACAAAGAAAAAACTGCATTCCACACTGATAAAGGTATTTTTTTGTTATCGAAAGATGTCTTTTGGTTTAAAAAAAACACAGGTGCTAGTTGTCAAAGGTTGGTAGACAAAGCCTTCGCCAATCAAATTGGCAAAAACATGGAAGTATATGTTGAAAACTTGGTGATTAAAAGCAAGACTGAAGATAAAATGCTCGAAGACATCCAATAGACGTTTGACAACCTCAAAAATATCAACATGAAGCTTAACCAAGTCAAATACTCGTTCGGTTTTGAAGAAGGCAAGTTCCTGGGACACATTGTGGGAAAGCAAAGCATTAAATCCAATCCTAACAAGATCCGAGCTGTTCTAAACACAAAGTCTCCTCAAACAAAAAACGAAGTAGAAAGCCTAAATGGGAAGCTTGCAGCCTTGAAGCGTTTCATGTCCAAGTTAGCAGAAAGATACCTACCCTTCTTCAAAACTCTCAAAGGGTGTACTGACAAAAAAGATTCACTACAAAAAAATGCCATTTAGTGGCATACATTTTTAATGGCATTAAAGGTTTGTGCCACTAATTGAGGTTTTTAATGGCACTTTGTTTGCTTGTCCTACACCTTTAGTGATATATAGATTTTATGCCACTAATTTACGGTGTTTAGTGGCACTTTGTGTATTACATAATTGTTTTGCATATATTTTTAGTGACATTAACTTTTATGACACTTAGGTTTTAATTGCACTTTTTGCATCCCATATTTGTTTCACACATTTTTTACGACATTATATGTTGATGTATTGACTCGTTTAACCTATGTCATAGTTATAACTTAAAAATAAATTGAGATAAGATTTAACAATAAAATTTACCTTTTTATATTAATTTGTAATTTTGTTGTTAAATTTTAATTTTAAAATAATATTTTATGTGAAAAAATTAACAAAAATAAAAAACATTTAGGTCACCCGAATCATGTACAATTCATATGTCTGACATATTTTTCGGGTTCGGTTAAGTTGAACCCGTCAACCTGTGAACCAAAATTTTGTTAATTGAAAATTTTAATTTTTAACATCTCTTTTGAATTTTTAAAGGCGGCTTCTTTTTCCCACCTTCAAAAATTTTGCGTTATCCCCACTTTTTTTCCCACCTTCTAATTCCATTTTCCATCTAGAACAAATGAACGGCAAAAAAACAGGCAGCAGAATACTTCTCATCGCTTCATCTTTGTGGGTGCTAAAACGGTAATACTTCCTCTCATTTTATTTTTGATACTTCCTCGAAAAGATTCTACTTCAGTTGGGCTACGCGACTCCGAATTTTCACCCGTTTCTGTTTTTGGGTTACTCATATTTTAGGTCGTTTTATTCTAATTTTATCTGCATCATTTGGGTTACTCAGGGTAAGATTTGAATATTAAAGTCAATATCAACATTTTCAGAGGATCAAATGTTGATGTTAGAACAAAGGCTATGGATTATCATCAGTTCTACGTGCAGGTAAATGTTATTGGTAGTTTTGCTTATAAAATGATAAATGATATATATGCTCCAATTACAGGTGGCGATTATTACCCATTCACCTAGATTTGGGTTGGTATGTATTGTATTTGACCTCTAATGGGTCAAATGGGTAAACTTTATAACTTGTTTAAAATTCGAACAGCTCGAACGTGATCTAAAGTGTATTTATATGTTTTGCTCCTCATAATTATATTTATTAAAACCATTAGATTATTTATAAAATAAAAAAGGAGCCAAAAAAAGGTTTGTAGCCTAACCGGACGCGAACCACTTTAAAATAACCCATTCTGACACGAAGCTGTTTTGACCCTGCTATGACCCACCCATTTTCTACCTCAAGTTACAATGTGTTGAAATCTATCTCCACATTCATGCAACACTTGGATTATGAGCCTGTAATTACTGAGAAGCCTGGGGAGTTAATTGCGTATTACAAGTTAGCGCAGGGGACACTTTAATAAAATTCACAGTTCCAGTCAGCTGCTTGCAGGGAGTAAACCTTTCTTAAGAATTACCAATTTACCGCCATGTTTTCACTTTGCAGGTCACTGCAAAGTGGGCACTTGATCAGCTGTTTTACAAACATAATTTCAATTGTGTCGTCATGCTTGAATGTATGAACTTTAAAGTACATCACTTTGTTTTAGTTTTTTTTTTCTAGAAATTTGTAAACAAAATGATGATAATAGTCATTCACTGGATGCAGATGACATGGAGATGGCACCGGATTTTTTTTATTATTGAGGCTGGAGCAGATCTACTTGATAAAGATAAGTAAGTCTTGTTAAAACCATGATAGGTCAATTATGGCCCTCTCCTCGTGGAATCATAATGGTCAAAAACAATTTGTGCGTGATCCATGTAAGTCTAGCTTTGTTGAACTAAATTTATAGAAACGTTTTGCTTAACTTAAACTCTAAAACACATATCTTCATATTTTTGTTGTTTCTACAATAACAAACCGTGTATATCTAATATACTTAAAATGACATTTTACAGATACATTATATCGATCAGATTTCTTCCCTGGTCTTCGACGGATGGTAGCTAAACCTACATGGGAGGAGCTTTCTCCAAAGTGGCCAAAAGCATATCCTTTCTGATGAGTTTGTGTTTTGTGGTTCAAACTTATACTTAAAAGATACTTCTATTAGTTTTATTTTTATTTTTATGTCAAGTGAGAATTTTCTTTGACAAAAACATTACTTACTGGGATGGCTGGTTAAAACTAAAAGAGAATCCCAAAGACGACAATTTATTAGTCCAGATGTATGCATAACTTACAATTTTGCAGAGCATGTAGGTATCTTCAATTAGCTTTTTGTTTAAGCATAGGATAATTGCTAATATTGGGCCAAAAAAAGCATCAAAGTTTCAAAAATATTGATTTAAGGTGACTGAATTTCAAATTTTTCAATCCAAGATAATCTGACCTGGTAACGGGTTAAAAATATCAATTTTAAGTTTTGGCCATGCTGACTTTTTCCTTGACACGCGCCTATAAACCTTTTAATACCTTAGGTAATCAATTTTTTTAAACCATAATGGGTACTTTTTGCCTATAATAAGTTGATTACGCAGGAACAGAACTCAAACCAAAGTTGGTAACTTTTTTAAGCATCTTAATTACTTTACTCATATAGCTAATACTTTGATACTATGATTACTGTTATCTACATCTTTTCCCAGGGTTCAAGTTTAGGCCAGTTCTTCCAACAATATCTTAAACCTATCAAACTTAATGATGTTCAGGTATCTAACGACTTTCATTATCTAATGTGGGTTCTTCATATTGTCATATCATTAATTATTCGTCTCTTTAAGGTTGAGCTGCCTACTGAAGGTAGGTATTTCACAATTAAAAGTCATTTAGTAATTAAAGGTAGACAGAAGTTGGATTCATACAAAATACCACTAAGCAATATGCAATTATGCACTGTGTAGCTTAACAAAATACCTTTTAAAGAGTAGCCTGGTGAGTTGAAACAAAGATAATGAGTATATTCATGTATTATTGAAGTTTGTGATCTATGCAAATGAAATACGATAAATAACTTTTATATTTTGTCTTATTGTTAGGTGTGCGTGCTATTTTCTTATGCACCATTTTCCTTTGAATCAACAAAAATGAGTTTCATAAATTAACGAAGTTTTAGATTTAATCATATCAATACTAATGCCCGCTTATATGGTTAATGATGGCAGGGTATATATCATGTGAAACTTTGAGGCCCAGTTATTTGATAATGGAATTCTGTCCCAAAAGATTGTTTAGGCTCTTCGTGTATACATTTGGAATGTGTTACTTATTACATAATGTTTTGTTAACATTTGAAATATGTTCGGATCGAACTTATCATGAAAGTTATAATATTATAAATTTCTGCATTTACAATTTTATCAAACTTTTATTTTATATTTTAAATAATTTGTTTTTGTGGCAAAATTGCGTCCCACTTGAAATGGTACATATATTCAACTAGAAACAACTGTTACCGACACAAAATTTGTCACAAAAGGTTTTTTATATTGTGGCAAAAAAAAGTGTCACTAATACTAGTATTCATATGTAAATATAAAGGCACAAAATATGTGCCAGAAAAGTCTTTTTTATATTGTGGCAAAAAAAAGTGTCACTAAAAGCCCAAAAACTTTGTGCGGCAGATCGAAAAAGTGCCACTAAAAGGCTTTAGTGTTAGCACTTCTAGTGACACTTTTTTGTGTGCCGCCAATTCCTTCGTAGGACTTTAGCGGCACTTTTTTGTGTTTTTGTGGCAATTTTTGTATGTAACTAAATGACATTTTTTTTGTAGTGATTTCAGATGGACTGAGGAAGCAGAGGAAGCCTTCAACCAAATGAAACAACATCTTGCTTCCCTTCCAGCCATTGCGGCTCCCGGACCTGGGGAAACGATCTCTGTCTATCTATCGGTTGCTGAAGAGGCCCTTAGCGATGTTCTCACAATAGAACGAGACAATGCCCAGGTACCTGTCTACTTCTTCAGTAAATCCTTAAAACTAGTAAAGGTCAAGTACCCTCCTTTGGAAAAACTAGCCTTGGCCCTTGTACAAACAGCTAGAAGGCTTCGAATGTACTTTCAAGCACACCCAATACAAGTGGTCACTGATCAACCTATAAAAAGTGTAATTGGAAGGCCAGAAACCTCGGGACGATCAACCAAATGGGCTGTCGAATTAGGTGAGCACAATATCACCTACGTCCTAAGAAAAGTAGTCAAGGCACAAATACTTGCTGATTTTATTGTAGAAATTCCAAAGGAAGAAGTGGCCGACGTTAACATCACTATTAACGAACCCCTGACCCTGAAGCGTGGAAGCTTTTTACCGACGGAGCTTCTAGTATCGAAGGATCAGGGGCCGGCCTCGTCTTAATTAACCCTGAAGGGTTGAAATTCACATATGCTCTTCGACTTGATTTTCAGACCTCTAATAACGAAGAAGAATACGAAGCCTTAATAGCAGTGTTGAAGCATGCTAAGAAGATGAACATCTAGAAGCTTCAAGTCTTCACTGATTCATTGCTGGTCGATCAAACCAAGTGAACGACAGTTACATCGCCAAGGAACCCAACATGAAGAAGTACAGAGAAAAAGCAAAAGAAATCATGAGCATGTTCCAATCCTTCAAAATAAAGCAAGTTCCTCGTTCAGAAAACAAGAAGCCGGATGCACTAAGCAAACTTGCTTCTTTTGACTCCAACTACCGTCCATGTACGATTCATACTAGATCTGACCAACTGCCAACTCTGCTCACCTTACCAAAAAGGGATTAGTTGAAGTGCTCAAATCCCATTCTATTCTGGAACTTGAGGTACAAGATGACATTACTGAAGTTGGATCAAGTTGGATGACTCCTTTCACAACGTTCCTAAAAGAAGATAAATTACCTGCTGATCAAACTGAAGCTGAAAGGGTTCGGATCAAGTCTAGGCAATATGTGTTGAAAGATGGTATCCTTTATAAGAAAGGTTACCTAGCCCCATTGCTCCGATGTGTTGGTCCAAAGCAGAGTCAGTACTTGATCAAAGAAATTCATGAAGGAATATGTGGAGCTCACTGTGGTCCAAGATCGGTGGTGGCCAAACTCATGAACTTAGGCTATTTTTGGCCTTCCATGCACCGAGATGCCACCAAACAACTCAAAAAATGTGAAGCCTGCCAAATACATCCTCCCGTCCCCAAAAGTCCGCAGCATGACCTTGTTCCTATTAATTCAGCATGGTCATTCTACAAGTGGGGGATGGACATCGTTGGACCATTCCCCCAGTCAAAGGAGGAGTTAAGTTTCTACTCGTGGTCGTGAATTATTCCACAAAATGGCCTGAGGTGAAACCTTTGGGGAAGATATTGTAAGACCCTAACCCGTAATCACGCAATCAACGCCTAATCCTACGGGTTTTAACCTTACTTAAAACCACTCCCGATTAAAACTTATATATTTAAGAAAAGCTTGAATTTATTGTGACTAAACGTTTTGATTTCTACATTTTAACTATTACAACATATGATGAGATTTCACAATTTCACGGGAGACTCTTGAATTCTATTGCGGAAGCTTGATTAGTGTTCGGGCGTGTTCGGTTCTTCTCGCGACTTGATCATTGCTCCGGGTCGTCCATTAAATGTTTACCTAGCACCATCACACAAAGAATGGTTAGTGGATTGTCAATAATACCTTTAAACTAGTATGAGATTCGTTACACGTCGAAACGGAACGAACCAGGCCAAACGGCCCTTTATCAGGAGAACAAACTGCTGCAACTTATGCGCAGCAGCTGTTCGGATCGCTTTTACCCCTTCTAAAACCCAAAATCCGACTTCGACTTTCAAATGAGAATTGTTCTACGCTCCGAGAGCTTTCCAGGCATATAAAGAACACCCCCTAACGATTTTTCTACGATTTTATATGGAATTTTAAAGATCGTGCTGACATGCAGGTCAAAGCGCGCGGCCGGTCGCTTTTATCGCGCGGCCGCGCGAAGCTTTTGATCATTTTTTTCAAGTCGCTGTGTGCTGTGAGCGGCCGCGCGACCCATGTGAGCGGCCGCGCGAAGCCTCTGATGTTTGTTTGGTGACTTTTAAGCATGGGAATCATATCGCAACTGCATTTGATGATTCCCGAAGCCTAAGTAATGACTTGCCGACTAAATAAACCTTTGTTTGACTGAAATTATGGTCCGGTTTATGTCGCCATGATCCGGTTCTTAGTTTTGAATGTTTATGGCGACTTTTACCCAATTTGACCCATTAAGGCCTTAAATCAAACAAGGCACTATTTACACACACAAAATGCATATAGTTAATGTTGTCAAATTAGACACATGATCAACCAAAGCGTTTGTACGATTTGTTCATTATAATCTCGTTTCTATGGTTTTAACCTTTAGTGAATCATTTATAATTCCCAAAATGCCCTTTATAGCCAAATCATTCAATTTGGCCATCTGTGGCGACACTTCTTGATTCATAACCATTGTTTTTGACTCCATGATTTGTTTAAAAACTTCTAAGTCCTTACGGACTTAGATTTTCACCATTTCATATGATTATTCCCAATTTGATCAATATTAAGCGCATTAGTGCGCATTAGACATAGTTATGAAAATAACTTACCTATTTGGCACCCACACTTCATGTGAGTTGTTTCCTTAACATATATCTTCATCCACGGTTATATTTTATACTACGGACTTACCCGGTAGTGTTGACCCATTCTCATACCTTGTGCTTATCCTCCATGATTCTTTGCATCAAGCGTGCACGCACAAGTGCATTTACCTGCTTGCTTTCTAAATAAACGCATTAATTTCTCGGAACTCAAATGCTAATACTTTGACATTTGATCCGTTTAACCTCATGGATCTTAATGCTTGAAATACAAGCATCAAGTATTAGACTCACATGGTGAGGACATCACCATTTGACCCGTTTAGACTCATAGTTCATTATAGTAAGTTATTCAAGCTTTTATCTATGGTTCAAGTGTCACAAACTTGAACCATTTAACAACATACTTAACAACTTCATTCAAATGATTTTAGTGACCCATTTTGGATTAAAACACCATTTCTTACATGGCATTATTAATTGACCCGTTTGATGAATTTCACAATTCGGTCACCACTCATGGCTTCAATTAATCTCATAAACCTTGATTTATTGTGAGTCCACATAAATCGACCCACTTAATGAATTTCACCTCTTGGGGTTTGTCTTTAGTACACACTCAATACCAATATATAACACTTAATCCATGTCATAGTCTAATAGTGTAAGTAGAACTTACCTCATATCCGTTCATGTTTCCATACGCATTGAGTTTGCATCCGTTTGACCCGCTTGCTCCCTAGTTCTCGTACCTAACTTAGGGACATGTCAAACCTTGTTTTTGTTAGAATACATAATATGGATTTCTTTCATTATCCATGGCATTCATGTATCCGTTTTACCTCTAGCTCAACATCACATATTAAGTATTCATGTTCATACATGTTTACACATTTATTTCCTCATTCAAGCATTTTATCGAACACATCATATGCACTATTTTCATCATGTTAATTCTAGGTGTTCAATGCTTTCTTGATTCCGCCATGGCTTAGCTAACCATTGACACATAATCATTTCAACAATTAGCACACATACATGATACTAATCACATAGAAATTGCAAGATTATTCCACATACTAGTGTAATTCATGTTTAAGGTAAAGACCCACTACATACGCATAAGACAAGATCATGATTTCACATGAATCAACAACATATTATGATTCACCACGTTTTATAGCTTCCTTGGCGCCTACTAACACATAGAAACTCATAGGAACCAAGAAATTCACGTTTTTACCAAAACCCTAGAATTTCACCATGATCATAAACGAATTATAACATCAAATTACACCAAATTAAAGGTACCTTGGTATATGTAGGACCTTAGATGACCCATATTTGGCTTCATGCACTGAAAAACCCCTTGATTTGGCTTGGATTCAAGCATGTTCTTGTGTTTAGGGTTTGTTTGTTGAAGGAGATGTGTTCTCCTGATGTGTTTTCGTAACACACACTTGTGTGTGTTATTGTTTTATGTTTTTTTTTTATTAATAATAATCAAGTTCATAACATTGGCAACTATAGCCCCTCAACTAACCCACAAGGTCATTTCCTTATAAGACTAACTAATCAAGTTAGTTTTTTTTTCCTGTATCATTTGCTCTTTTATATAAGTAATAACATTAACTAGGTTATTACAATATTGGAACATAACCCTCATTGTTATTGGTTAAGTCTCGTTTTATTGTTTCGCTAATCACGCCTAATGGCGTAATTAGACGAAACGAATTGTTTTGGGGTGTTACAAGTCTACCCCCCTTAAAGAGGTTTCGTCCTCGAAACCTTTCTTGTGTTGCTTTGGTCACACCAAAGAACCTTAGTGTCTCTAATCAATTTTGAGCACCGCTCAATCCCTTGACATTCTATAGTCTAACGAGTAGTACTATATACTTATTGTTTGTATCCCTTTACTCGGCTTTCTAACTTTTATTATATGGAAGCCTTAGCTTTCATAACATGACTTGAGTCATTCTATTATTTCGGTTGACTAGGGGCAATATCTACATACTTACCCCTACCCGACATTTTAGCTACTTATGTTCTTCATAGGTCTTTCTTAGATCCGTAGACTATCCCCGTCTACCATTATCCCGAATGATGTAATGGTTTAAGGGTCCATTCTATCATGCACCTTAGGGTATCTACTGTAATACTCAACTGTAGCATGCGTATGCATACATGTCTATGCGTCTATTTCTATCAAGTAATTAATTTGTCTTGGTTTCCCAAGACTAACCCGTCTTTTTAACATAGCCGTTTTCTAGCTTCTTGGATTCATCCCCGAATCCAACCCTCGTTTCTTTTTGGTTTGCTAAGATGTTATAAACAAACCTTGCTTTACACTAACACTTTCCTTTCTTTGGCTAATCCTATTTTAAGAATTTGCCATTTATTTGGTTTACCCAAGTTCCCGTTTTGCTAACTCGATTGGTGATCATTGCCCCAACCGACCCGTTTAAAAAACTTTTGAGTTTTAGACTTCAAATCGTTTATATATATTTAGAACGCTTAGTTTCTAAAAGTCCTCTTTCTGATTACCGATCTCAATGTAAATCGAGGTCGGTTTTCTTTTCATAAAACCTGGTGTTGATTCGTCATTACAACGTATTGTATCGACTAATCTCTTATTATCACGGCTTGCATCAGATTGTAATGACTACACAATCCAACTGTTATCATAATTTGCTTTAAATTGTACCAATGATACAATCTAATGTTATTGCAGTTTACACTTTTTCATCCTTAACCCGAGGGTTGAATGATTTACTGATCTATCACGGCCCAATCCGCTGTTTTAGGTCATTAACCCCAAGATTCATGACTTACCCGAATGTGATTATGACTCAACCCTTGATTAAGGTTCAAGTCCCTCTTTACGAATTTAACCTTCTATAAAAGTCCGAGTTTAATTATGACTTAACCTTGATTAAGGTCCAAGTCTGTTTTCCAGCTAAATCTGTTTATGACTCAACCTTGATTAAGGTTCCAGTTTATTTCCGAACTGAATCTATTTATGACTAAACCTTGATTAAGGTTCAAGTCAGTCTTTGTATCAACCCAGGATATCTCGTATCGTATATTGCCCGTTTTGCTAGCCCAACGTATAAGCTGGTGCCTCGCTCAAGGTCTTGCATGGTTCGCATCCCTGCCGTGTTAGACAGTGGACTACGTCCAAACGCTCCAGTTTGTTGTCCTCTTCGCTAGCCCAGCGTATTCTAGCTGGTGCCTCGCTCAAGGTCTTGCATGGATCGCATCCCTGCCGTGTTAGACAGTGGACTACGTCCAAAATCCCCCGACACCTCACACTTACTAAGCCTTTGTTACATAGGTTGTGTATGCATTAATCATAAGAAACCCATGGTATCATATGTTTAACACTTACCTGGCCAGGGTAAGTAATTCGCATATGGTACGCACGGACTTATTACAATTAAGGCATCACACCCTATGCAAACAAATTTTCAGCTCATGCTTGTGCCCCCTATTTTATTTGGTGAAACCCCTCCTTGATAAATTATTCAATGTTAGGTTTTTACCTTTATTCATTAAGAAAAAGCGATGCGTTTTCTAATTAATAAGCTTTGTGTGATCACACTCGTTGGTATGATCACAACGCCTTTCTAAACATTAGTTTGGGGATGATTACCCCCAACCCGGTCTCGATGTTCAAGTTAAGTTTGTGCATTGATCGTTCATTATTGTGAACTATGCACCTTTCACATTTTTCCTATTGCTTGCATATGCAATTACCACTCTTCAGGTGATAATTGCATACTAATGCACCTACTATGGTTTCGAGCATGTACCTGTTTGATACTTGCTCCCGTGTTCTCTTTCGTTACTGATCCATTAGCCCGAGTCGTTACTTGACTTGGTCCTTAGTGAGCATGCTGTCAGCCGTGCTCCCGAAACCTCTACAACCTCGTTTGGTGAATCATTTGATCCTCTCTCGATCAAATAAGATGTTATCATCCCTGTCACATTTATAATTTCAATTAATTAGTAACATGACATTTCAGTATTAGTATGCATCACTGCAATAGTGATGTTAGAATTCTTGTTATACGAGATTATCGTTGCCCGAATCAATCTTTTGGATAGGCCCCATGAGTACCTAATCATTTCCTTATCAAGCTTTTGAGATAGCGTGTATCTAAACGATATCACTATTGATTACCTATAATAATTTCCGATCAAAACGGATGTTTATTATAGGTATTACTTACCGGATTCCTCGATCAAGTCTCGAACCGAACATCCTCCAACACTTTGAGCGCACGGTTTGAGTCCAAGTATCTTTCCCGACACTCGGATCCCTCAAACCTATGGCTCTGATACCACTTGTAAGACCCTAACCCGTAATCACGCAATCAACGCCTAATCCTACGGGTTTTAACCTTACTTAAAACCACTCCCGATTAAAACTTATATATTTAAGAAAAGCTTGAATTTATTGTGACTAAACGTTTTGATTTCTACATTTTAACTATTACAACATATGATGAGATTTCACAATTTCACGGGAGACTCTTGAATTCTATTGCGGAAGCTTGATTAGTGTTCGGGCGTGTTCGGATTCTTCTCGCGACTTGATCATTGCTCCGGGTCGTCCATTAAATGTTTACCTAGCACCATCACACAAAGAATGGTTAGTGGATTGTCAATAATACCTTTAAACTAGTATGAGATTCGTTACACGTCGAAACGGAACGAACCAGGCCAAACGGCCCTTTATCAGGAGAACAAACTGCTGCAACTTATGCGCAGCAGCTGTTCGGATCGCTTTTACCCCTTCTAAAACCCAAAATCCGACTTCGACTTTCAAATGAGAATTGTTCTACGCTCCGAGAGCTTTCCAGGCATATAAAGAACACCCCCTAACGATTTTTCTACGATTTTATATGGAATTTTAAAGATCGTGCTGACATGCAGGTCAAAGCGCGCGGCCGGTCGCTTTTATCGCGCGGCCGCGCGAAGCTTTTGATCATTTTTTTCAAGTCGCTGTGTGCTGTGAGCGGCCGCGCGACCCATGTGAGCGGCCGCGCGAAGCCTCTGATGTTTGTTTGGTGACTTTTAAGCATGGGAATCATATCGCAACTGCATTTGATGATTCCCGAAGCCTAAGTAATGACTTGCCGACTAAATAAACCTTTGTTTGACTGAAATTATGGTCCGGTTTATGTCGCCATGATCCGGTTCTTAGTTTTGAATGTTTATGGCGACTTTTACCCAATTTGACCCATTAAGGCCTTAAATCAAACAAGGCACTATTTACACACACAAAATGCATATAGTTAATGTTGTCAAATTAGACACATGATCAACCAAAGCGTTTGTACGATTTGTTCATTATAATCTCGTTTCTATGGTTTTAACCTTTAGTGAATCATTTATAATTCCCAAAATGCCCTTTATAGCCAAATCATTCAATTTGGCCATCTGTGGCGACACTTCTTGATTCATAACCATTGTTTTTGACTCCATGATTTGTTTAAAAACTTCTAAGTCCTTACGGACTTAGATTTTCACCATTTCATATGATTATTCCCAATTTGATCAATATTAAGCGCATTAGTGCGCATTAGACATAGTTATGAAAATAACTTACCTATTTGGCACCCACACTTCATGTGAGTTGTTTCCTTAACATATATCTTCATCCACGGTTATATTTTATACTACGGACTTACCCGGTAGTGTTGACCCATTCTCATACCTTGTGCTTATCCTCCATGATTCTTTGCATCAAGCGTGCACGCACAAGTGCATTTACCTGCTTGCTTTCTAAATAAACGCATTAATTTCTCGGAACTCAAATGCTAATACTTTGACATTTGATCCGTTTAACCTCATGGATCTTAATGCTTGAAATACAAGCATCAAGTATTAGACTCACATGGTGAGGACATCACCATTTGACCCGTTTAGACTCATAGTTCATTATAGTAAGTTATTCAAGCTTTTATCTATGGTTCAAGTGTCACAAACTTGAACCATTTAACAACATACTTAACAACTTCATTCAAATGATTTTAGTGACCCATTTTGGATTAAAACACCATTTCTTACATGGCATTATTAATTGACCCGTTTGATGAATTTCACAATTCGGTCACCACTCATGGCTTCAATTAATCTCATAAACCTTGATTTATTGTGAGTCCACATAAATCGACCCACTTAATGAATTTCACCTCTTGGGGTTTGTCTTTAGTACACACTCAATACCAATATATAACACTTAATCCATGTCATAGTCTAATAGTGTAAGTAGAACTTACCTCATATCCGTTCATGTTTCCATACGCATTGAGTTTGCATCCGTTTGACCCGCTTGCTCCCTAGTTCTCGTACCTAACTTAGGGACATGTCAAACCTTGTTTTTGTTAGAATACATAATATGGATTTCTTTCATTATCCATGGCATTCATGTATCCGTTTTACCTCTAGCTCAACATCACATATTAAGTATTCATGTTCATACATGTTTACACATTTATTTCCTCATTCAAGCATTTTATCGAACACATCATATGCACTATTTTCATCATGTTAATTCTAGGTGTTCAATGCTTTCTTGATTCCGCCATGGCTTAGCTAACCATTGACACATAATCATTTCAACAATTAGCACACATACATGATACTAATCACATAGAAATTGCAAGATTATTCCACATACTAGTGTAATTCATGTTTAAGGTAAAGACCCACTACATACGCATAAGACAAGATCATGATTTCACATGAATCAACAACATATTATGATTCACCACGTTTTATAGCTTCCTTGGCGCCTACTAACACATAGAAACTCATAGGAACCAAGAAATTCACGTTTTTACCAAAACCCTAGAATTTCACCATGATCATAAACGAATTATAACATCAAATTACACCAAATTAAAGGTACCTTGGTATATGTAGGACCTTAGATGACCCATATTTGGCTTCATGCACTGAAAAACCCCTTGATTTGGCTTGGATTCAAGCATGTTCTTGTGTTTAGGGTTTGTTTGTTGAAGGAGATGTGTTCTCCTGATGTGTTTTCGTAACACACACTTGTGTGTGTTATTGTTTTATGTTTTTTTTTTATTAATAATAATCAAGTTCATAACATTGGCAACTATAGCCCCTCAACTAACCCACAAGGTCATTTCCTTATAAGACTAACTAATCAAGTTAGTTTTTTTTTTCCTGTATCATTTGCTCTTTTATATAAGTAATAACATTAACTAGGTTATTACAATATTGGAACATAACCCTCATTGTTATTGGTTAAGTCTCGTTTTATTGTTTCGCTAATCACGCCTAATGGCGTAATTAGACGAAACGAATTGTTTTGGGGTGTTACAGATATCCGGGAAGAAAATAATTGAATTTGTATGGGAAAACATAATATGTCGATTTGGCCTTCCCGAAGTGTTGGTCACCGACAACGGCAAGCAATTTGCTGAGAAGGCTTACAACTCATGGTGCAAAGAATACAGGATTACACAAGTGTTTAGCTCACTGGCCTACCCATAATCAAATGGGCAAGTGGAAAGAATAAACCATAGCATCATTGAAGGGATCAAGGCTAGGTTAGTAGACATGGAGGTAAATGGCTTGAGGAGCATCCCAATGTCCTGTGGGCCATAAAAACAACAGAAAAAAACAAGCCATAAGAAGACCCACTACAGCCTTATCTTCAGATCTGAAGCCGTAATCCCTGCCGAGATTGGGGTCACCACAATACGAACAATCAATGTAGATGTCAAGGCCAACGAGAATGAAGCCTTGCTAAACCTGGATCTCTTAGAAGAAGCTTGAGATTCGGTAGCAATCAGGGAAGCCCGGTATAAGCAAAAAATGGAATCATACTACAATGCCCCAGTTAAACACGAACGCTTCAAGCCAGGGGACTTGGTCCTAAGAAATAATGAAGCAAGGAAGAAAGAAAACCAAGGGAAACTTGGACCTAAATGGGAAGGTCCATACAGTATCCTTGAAGCGCACAAAGGAGGGTCCTACAAAGCTTGCCAACGCAGAAGGCAAAAACCTCAAATAGTTCTTTTTAGCTTAAGTCATTAAAAAATGTTGTCAAAAACTGATCTATCTAATGTAATGTCAAAATGATCAATGAATGAATCAAGTGATTCCCTTTTGGTACTTGTCTTTCTATCCTATCATCAGGTTGAAAACTAACTCTATGGCACGAGCCATGTAATGGGATGAGCTCCCAGACCACATCGCTCAATAGGTTTAAAGGTTGAATGAACCTATATAAGGGGGTGAGTTCCCAAGCCATATTTACCTCTATACTAATGCTTCGACCACTTCACAACTCTCTTTTTATTTAGGAATATTGGATTTTATTAATCCGAACTTTGACAAATTGGCAAATATCAATCCCAATTTTAAAAATTGCATGTATCGGTCCCAACTTGTAAAATATTTTCCTTGACTGGTCTTTTACAAATTGTGGTCTTGATCGTCTGTGTTTCAACAGAATGAGCTTCATTTTGTTCGTTGGTCAACTGATCAAGATCACCATTAGTAAAGGACCAGTGAAGGAAAATATTTTATAAGTTGGGACTGACACATAAAATTTTTAAAGTTAGCATTAATATTGGTCAATTTGTCAAAGTTTGGATTAATAAAATCCAATATCCCTTTTATTTAAGCACGTTGTAGCTTTATGCTTGAAATTTATTTAAAAAAAGTATCTTATATTACATGCAAGTAATAAATCTACCTAAAAGTAATCATATAATTTAAAAATTATAAAAGAATCAAATTGTGCTGCTTACAAATCATTAAAAAGAAAAGCAATAAAGGATTACTTTCATTGGATGTACCGACTGACCGACCTACCTTTAACTTACCAAGGTATAATATGTGTTTTATTCTATGCTAATTCGACATAATTTATCATACGACGCTCGAAAGACACTAAGCCCATAGTTTAGCTGGTTTAGTTAAAGATATACTGCACAAGTTTTACGAATATAGGGCTAGCCGGCCCAGCCCACACTCAACAGTTAGCAGCCCGTGCTATTTTCTACAGGCCTCCATGACCCGTAGTTTTTCCAAGCCCAAATAGTTTCATGAAATTGATCGGTCATATTTTCCTAGACTAACGTATCTTAATTAGCCAATGACCCTAGCTGAGTTGAGGAGAGGTGAAAGGGTTTATTTCTTAGGGAGGTTCCCGTCGGGGAGAGGTACACGGTTCGAATCCTAGGGCCAGCAAAAAATACACCCCTTGACGTTGAAAGGGCTTATGCCCTCAGGGACGATGCGGAAAGGGGATTCGAAACAGGGTACCGAGGTGATGTCCTTAGCCGATCTAAAAAATAAAAATAAAACAAAATAAAAAAATAAAAAAAAAACGTATCGCAATTAAATCAGGTACTTCTGTCTATTATGATTTTTCATCGGAGAATTGGATTTTAATGATCCAAACTTTGCCTCCCTGATCGGCAATAATCTGTACATAGAAAGTTCATCACGACAATGTCAACTTTCAAACAATTTTCCACCAACGATCTTTTTAACTTTCATACTCTTTCAATTTTGCAAATGGGTTAGTTCTCAGTTAACAAAAGTTAATTGGATGAAAATACTTTGAAAGTTGGGGCTATTGTGGGGAATTTCTTAAGTACATATTATTACCGGTCAATAAGAAAAAGTTGGATGAATAAATCCTTGTTCGTGTTCGTTCAATTCGTTTGCAGCCCTAACTGTATATAACAAAAAGACAAAATTGCAGAAAACGTCCTTTATGTTTACCCAAAGTTGCAGGTTTAGTCCTTTAACTTTAAAAGTTGCAGGATACCTCCTTTATCGAAGTTTTTGTTGCAGGTTTCATCCTTTACACTAACTCTGTTAGTGTTTGTCGTTAACTCCCCCTCACATGCCAAGCATGTGAGGGTATTTTTGTCAATTTGTATTTAAAGGACCTTTTCTACAATTAAAACAAAAATAACAACATAACAATAAAGGAGGGACTAAACTTGTCAAAGTTTGAAAGTTTTTAAAACAAACTCATCCTCTCTCTCTCAGACTCGTTTTTCCGGCGATGGTCGCCGCCGGCGACCACATTCCGGCCAAGTACTCCGACGAAGGTCAAAAGGCGGTTTTTTAAAGCTGATTATTAACGTTTAAACTTTTCCCCACTGTGTATAACCGTTTTTCCAAGTCAATTAGTGGGTTTAAATGTGTTTAAATTGAATTTATTATGAATATTTGTGATTAAACATATTATATATGTATTTATTATTTTCGTTTTCAGTATTTAAAAAACGCAATTGTTAAAAAAAATATTAAGGTATATAAACGTTAATTGCATTTAAAAAATCATATGAAAATCAACTGCTATGGTTTTATGTTTTTTTTTCTGTTCTCTCAATGACAACGCACGTTAAATTAATTAAGAAATTCACATCTAGCATATTAGCTATTGATTTGGCTGGATAAGTGTCCAGATCAACTTAGTACACATCTCACGAAAAGAAAAAAAAAGAGAGAACTTTTAGTTTGAACCGCCTCTTTCGATTAGTATTATTATTCTGTGATTATTGTTCAAAACTTACACAAGTTGTTGGTTTCATAGGTCAACCACGAAATTCGATAGTGGAACAGGTTGGCCATCATATTATGAGCCGATTGGAACAAATGTGAAGTCAAAACTCGATCTTTCAATCATATTTATGCCCGACAAGAAGTTTTATGTGCGGTTTGTGATGCTCACCTTGGTCATGTGTTCGATGATGGTCCTCCGCCCACCGGAAAACGTTATTGCATCAACAGGTATATTATTCTCATTAAATACATTTATTATATTTGTGTTATAAACCGTTTTTTATTATTTTCGTTTTCAGGTTGGCCATCATATTGACCTTCGTCGGAGTACTTGGCCGGAATGTGGTCGCCGACGGCGACCATCGCCGGAAAAACGAGTCTGAGAGAGAGAGGATGAGTTTGTTTTAAAAACTTCCAAACTTTGACAAGTTTAGTCCTCCTTTATTGTTATGTTGTTATTTTTGTTTTAATTGCAGAAAAGGTCCTTTAAATACAAATTGACGAAAATACTCTCACATGCTTGGCATGTGAGGGCAACTTAACAGGATAATTTAACACCGTTAGTGGTAAAGGTCGTTTTATGCAACCAAAAGTTCATTAAAGGATGTTTCCTGCAACAAAACTTCGATAAAGGAGGTATCCTGCAACTTTTAAAGTTAAAGGACTAAACCTGCAACTTTAGGTAAACATAAAGGACGTTTTCTGCAATTTTGTCTAACAAAAAAAAGGTGTTTGAGTATAGTACATCTCTATTTTTTTTTTTATTTTTTTCTTTGTCAAAATTACAATAACACCATTAAATGCATATGTTTTTCTTTGTGTATTAAACCCTTAATTTTTTTAACATTGGTACTTGAACCCCCTCAACTTTCTAAACACTTTATAAAATATCATTTTGGCCCCCCTCGAGTTTACGTGCTTATTCTTATATACGGTTTTTTGTTGGTCTATATGTTTTGTTCGGAAACGAGATGGGTCAAATATAATACGTTTTCACTTGTCGGTATAAATTCAAGTTATTTTATGTTTTGACTCCACCGCAACGCGTGGCACCATTTTTTAACGTAAAAAACATTACTTTCTTGCGTGCTTATTTTTAAGTACATTTCGTTATAAATCATAGTTTGTTTACGTTACGACGTAAATTTTCTCGGTAATGAGTCGGGTCAAATATAATACTTTACCGTGCTTATGTTCATGAGCATTTTTAGTTGGTCTTCGCTTTCACGTAAACGAGTCCGATTAAATATTTGACGGTATAAATTCAAGTTATTTTAAGTTTCAATTGCCGCAAAGAGCGGCGAGTCAAAATTAGTTTAATACTAATACACAAGAAAAGTGTCCATTATCAAAATTCAGCTTAGTGTATAATTGGTATGGACCTCTTTAAGACATTACAAAACGAACTAATTAATATATAGGGCTACTCTTTTAACTTTTATGTTCCTTAAGACTCACTAATTTTTTTTTCTTGTCAAAACTTAAAAGATTTGTATAGTCACTAGCTTGATCACTTGGCAAGTCGTGCCATTGTGAAGAATTCATCACTGATCACTTTATGCACAGATGAACGCATAGTCGCATAAGGCATATTTGAAGATTAAGCATGTTATGCATCGTGTCACTTACGGTGACCACCTACTAATGGTTGACCCGGCCTCCCCATTCTTAATATCTACGGGATAAACATTACACAATGAAGTTTTCGGGCTCGAAGATTATGCAGTTTTGGATTATTATTTTGTAACATTCAAACATAGATAAAGTACTTCTGTAAATTTATGAGTCTAGATTTGAGATTATGTTGATATGGATCACAAAAGTTTATATTGAAAAAGAAACACCTTATGTATATGGTATATATATATTTGCAATTCTTAAAGTGATGATATGACTATAATTATCGTCAACTTGCAACACAAAGATATAAATATATCAATATATATATTGAAGAAACGCGTGATAGCTTATTCATATCAGTTGAATGGGTAGGGTTCTGAATTCTTGTCGTGACCCTTAAAAAATGCAGAGCTATAGCTAAACTGGGAATCATTGATTTGAGTGGGTCATGATGACATGCCTTTAACTTTAACCAACTTGCAACATACATAATCACACGAATACAACCACATGCATGTGTGATTTAAGCATTTCAGTTTTGAAGTATAAAGCTAAACCCAAATTTGAGACGGTTTTTATATATATAAAAAGGGTTTAACGTGATTAATACTATTTTTATTCGGTGTTTGGACATATAAAGATATGTAACACAATTTATAGGTGACACATTTTAACAGTTACACAACCTGTAGACGATTGATTTTAAAATTTCATGTATCACTACCAAAGGCATTCATAATGCTAATACTTATAAACGAGTCATGTCAGTTGTCAAATTTGATCCCAACTCATCGTTCAATAACACTATTCACGAACATTCTTTAATTTTTTATATAATCACCACCCTACGAAAGTTCTGATGTTGTTTTAGCAAAATTTAAAATATATTGAACTGAAATAGTTATTTTAATAAAAACTGGAAATACCTAGCAAAAGCTTCCACAGTGCACATAATCATGTGACATATCTGTTGGTTAGCAACTTGTGCATTAATTAAGAGCTTAACGAGGTGAGCCACGTAAACCACATAAAGGCCACAAATCAATAATTTCATAAATTTATTAATATTTTGATTACAACTATGAAAGTCGTCGTCCTTGAACTATATGTCACTGTATTCTATTCCCAGTAATCTTTAAAGCTCACAAATGCATTTCCAGGATTATAACTTTTCTTAAAATATTACTATAAACTTAATTTAAGGTGCCATCAACATGTCTTTGTTAAGGTTATGATTTACTAGCTTCTAGGAAAACTCATTTTCTTTAGGGCAAGTTCGTTTTTCATTATTACCGTCTTCGTCGGTGGCAACCTTCTATTAGAAAAGACTTACAGAAATCTGAGAAGAATAAATAGTAAAGAAATAACAGTAAAATCGGGTTTGTATTTGACACAATTCCCTTAAGCAGATTCGTCGTCTATTCTAGAGTACACGGTTGCTAATAGTGGCGATAGTGCACTGCCGGACTATCTCACTTGCCAGAAAAATGGTCAGAGGTTCGGCTGTTGCTATGTATGTTTGTGAGTTAATTTGACTGTCTATTGGTATGTTCTGTTGCCCACAATACAAGAGGTTTTATAGGCTCCAAAACCAAAGAATGAAACTGATGGGCTCTTCAAATTCGTGATTAATCTCAGTTAATCACTTTGATTAGGCCATTAAACGCAGCTAATGACCAGGATTCTAAACCCCCTTTTGGAAGCTGAAGACTAGGAGATGAAACAATCTTCTGGAAGCTTTCTTTAAGTTACATAAAAGTAAATCAAAATGAGTAGCAAAACTAGCGTCACGCGGACTCGGGTTTTTCAAGCTACATCTGTGTCGTAGGTCGTGAGGGCGTCGTGTTGGTTCAAGATATTTTACAGAACCAGAACCCATTTTTGCACCCCCCCCCTTATGCGCGCGGGTAGGTGCCCAAGTCTAATGTAACACAAAGAATTTATTCTCTTCCATTTGATTTCACCTTATAAATCCATTTCCTTTTCATTACTCAACCAATGTGGGACAACTCACATTCACATATACATATAAACTCCAACAATCCCCCACATGAATGGGAGTTATTTTCAGAAATAGCCTCATTCTGATCAAATTTCAACAGTTTAGTTTTGCATATGATAGGTAGGTGTAACCCTTTGAACATTCGCTCATGAAACGCACTTAGCCACTAGCTCTGAGTAGACGGCGATGTCTTTGAACTCGTCTACCATTGTGTAGACGACAATAACGTCAAGTCCTCATAGTTGTGTCCGTTATGGTCATGGACACGTGCCTGGTTCTGTGAGAGCTCTTAAGTATTGTGCCCCAACAATACATTCGAAGCGACCCACTTCTCTCTCACATAGGTGATTCACTAGGATTGGTTACCTTAGTCGAATCATTAAAAGCCATAAGGTTAACCTCAATTTTGTCACTTTATAGGAATGGATTAGTAAGCTTACCAAATTCCTATCGAAAACTCCATTTTCAAAGCGCGGGGTTTATAGCAACTCTTCCCCTATAGTGACCTCACTGTTCATACAATTAGGTTGTCCTATAGAACTCAGATCTTGGGATCTCCAGTCAGCTGAGTTAGGTTTCCTTTACATGAACTTAATTTTTCAAGGGCTTTAATCTCATTCCCATGGACGACTTCTGAACTAACTCTCTACTTAAGCTTTTTGTTAGCGGATTTGCGATGTTATCCTTTGACTTCACATAGTCAACAGTGACAACTCCTGTAGAGATTAGTTGTCGTACCGTGTTATGTCTACGTCCTATATGCTGTTCTACCATTATATATTGCTATGAGCTCTGCCAATTGCTGATTGGCTATCACAATGTATGCATATGGCTGATGTCGGCTTCGCCCACCTTGGTATATCCTCAACAGATTCACATAGCCATTCTTCCTCTTCACTTGCTTTATCTAAAGCGATGAATTCTGATTCATCGTGGATCTAGCAATAACAGTTTGCTTAGATGATTTCCATGATATCGTTGCACCTCAAGTGTTAACACATACCACTCGTTGCTCTAGAACCATTCGTGTCAGATATCATATTTGCATCGCAGTAACCTTCAATAACTGTTGGATATCTACTATAATGCAGCCCTTATTCTCATGTGTATCTCAAGTAACGAAGCACCGTGTCACGCAACCCCAATGAATTGAACTTGGGTTGCTTGTGTATCTACTTAGCTTGCTTACAGCATATGCTAAGTCTGGTCAGGTATAATCTCATCATATACATCAAGCTGCAATAGTTCTTGAGTACTCTAATTGGTTCACAGGCTCACCTCGATTTTTAGCAAGATGTTGACTCGTGGCAATGGGAGTTCTAGCCACATTAGAGTCATTTGCATTGAACTTCTCAAGAATTTTGTCCACATAATGAGACTGACTTATCACAAGTCTATTCTGGGTTTATGTGATTTGTACTCCCAGAATCACGTTCGCTAGTCTCATATCTTTCTGTTTAAACCTTGTTCTCAGGACTTCCTTTGTAGATTTTATCATTTTCTCATTACTTCCAGCAATGAGCATGTCATCCACATACAAACATAAGATGACATATCCATCTGGTGTGTCTTTCACATACACATACTTGTCACATTCATTGATCTTGAACCCGGAATCAAGCATGACATGATCAAAACTTTTGATGCCATTGTTTTGGAGCTTGTTTTAAACCATACAAGGATTTTACAAGCTTGCATACTTTCTTTTCTTGTCCATTGGCTAAGAAACCCTCAGGTTGTTCATGTAAATCTCTTCTCTAGATTTAATTCAAGAAAGCCGTTTTCACATCATTTGGTGAACTTCCAAATTTCTAATGGATGCAATGGCAAGTACCATCCTGATGGATTTTATTCGCGTTACAGGCGAATATGTGTCAAAATAATCCAAGCCTTCTCGTTGTTTATATCCTTTGATCACCAACCTTGCCTTGTATTTATTAATGGTGCCATTTGGCTTCATTTTTTTTCTTGAAAATCCATCGATATCCTAGTGGTTTGCATCCCGTGGGAAGATTCACTAGCTCCCAGGTGTGGTTTTGTAAAATAGAAATCTATTTCACATTTTATGGCCTCCCAGGTGTGGTCTTGTTCAACTGCCAACCAGACACAAGATTCTACGAATCTCAGGAACATACAACACATTTGACAAAGTAAGTTCCTTTCCTGGCGTTATCTTCAAAATCACATTTCCTTCCCTTTGATATCCACGGTAGCAGAATTTTCCATAAAGAGCCTTTCACAAGTAACTTTCTTGAAGGTTCACGAGGGCTTCTTTCTTAGCGGAAATCCCA
>JAUTDX010004327.1:0-44353 GCA_030844895.1 Ambrosia x helenae | reverse complement strand
GTGTATGTAGTGGGAATCAGAATTAAACACCTCTCCTGCTTCAGTGGTTCTCACTGGAATATGAGGTCCAATTTGTATAGACGTCCACTGGGTTAAGTCGTTGACGTAGTAGAACGCCTTAATTCGGTTTTTCCAGGTTCCATAATCATCTGCACCCTTTAACTTAGGAATTCGAGAGTGATTGTTCCAGTTTCCAGTTCAGCTTGGGTTTATAGGATTCATGGTTAAGTTGTCGTTGTTACCAGCATTGATTTAGGTTGATTTTAAGACATTGGTTTTACGAATTTTAAAGATTACAGTCCAGAATAAAGTCCACAGTCCTTAATTTTTAGTGAGCAGTCCTTAAAGTGCGCAGTTAGTGCGCAGATCAGATAAGTGCGCAGGGACAAGTATGCAGCAGCCTGAAACAATGGTAACAACAGTGTTAAGATCTTGTCTCCTGATAAGTGCGTAGTTTTGACAAGTACACAGAGAAGCTAAGTTTCTTAGTTAGGTGCGCAGATCAGTCAAGACTTGGGCATGGTAAGTGCGCAGTCTTGACAGATCAATCTGCGTACTAAATAAAGTATGCAGACACTTAAACTCTCGTTTAAGATTTTAATGCGTAGAAACCCCTAGCCAAGTACTCAAAACTACGCCTTTTCAGCAAGTGCGCAGAACAACTAGTGATTTCTGATTAAGTGCGCAGAAACCCTAGTTGAGTTCCCGAAGACAAAGTTAACTTTTAAGATTTTGAAGATTTAAATGCTCAATCCAAGAAATAAGTGCGCAGACTTATGAAATAAGTGCGCAGCTTACACTCTGGAAATAAGTGCACAAACTTGGAAACAAGTATGCAGCTTATGAGTTAAGTGCTCAAAATATGAAATAAGTGCTCAAAACAAGAAATAAGTGCGCACACCAAGAAATAAGTGCGTAAATACGTCTGATAAAAGCACAAAACCCAGCTGAATCCTATCCAAGACTTTTTCAATCAATCTGAAATGCTTGGATGATGTTTCTACTCAAAATAACCAACTTTTAACACCTTAGAAACACAACACTAAGAGAAATCTGAAGCAAATAGATAAGAAAAACATCCTTTTTTTGATAAAAACACAAAATTTATAGAAATATTAAGAAAAACTAACAAGATGAGGGTTTTGGTTTCTTAAATAGATACAATCTAGAGCACAAAGGCTCTGATACCAAATTATAAGTCCCAAATACTAGAACTTGTTAGTGCAAAAGACTGTTATCACTTAGAAACACCTATTTGTTAGGTGTTTTAAGTGATTAATCTTGTGAAAACAAAGATACTAGATAAAGCTAGTAAAACCGCACAAAGATGATTTCCATTACTGATAATACAATGAAACACCATGGATAATATTAAGTACGCACCATATGTGAACTTGTGATATTCAAGATAACCAAAACCCTAACCCTAGAGCTGCACACTAGCTATCTATATATAGGAGTGGCAGATGGGCATGCGCACTTAACTAAGTGCGCAGGGCCCGTCTGTTAAGTGCGCAGATACTAGGGTTTGTACAATAACTATGGTTTAATTACATAATCAGCCCTCTAACTTACAAACTACATTATAAGCTACCAAAAGTCTTCGTTCTGGTAACTGTGGTCTCAACAGAACCCAACATAATTGGTTATCTAACCCAAAGAACACAAAATCCCCAATTTTGAAAACCTTAGAACCCTAGAATCGCAATAATCAAAATTGACCAACCAAACCTTAACCAATGGATCCCATTTTCGAATATGTTTTACAAACATACCATAGGATGGATTGGAATCAAAACCCCGAATTCAATCCATCAAATCGGCCTCCAAGTAATAAGGGTCGATTTCAAAACCCTAATTGTTCAATCATTCAATCAATCAATTTTACACAATAATTGACCATGGATTCGGTTAGAGACTTGATAGACTAACCTTGTAGGATGATTTAGAGGCAAAATCCACAAAAGTTATCTTTCAATTTATCTCCAATTGATGGGAGCCGAATTTACAATCCCTAATTGCAAAATTTTTTCAACAAACTATTCTAAACACAATAATCATCCACGATTTTGCCTAGCGTTTATGATACTAACCTTGTTAAATGTTGCGGTGCTTTGGAGCTGCTTGTATTTTTTGAAAAAAAATAGATGTAGGGGAAAGGAGTTTTGAGCGTGAGTTAGGAGGAAGAAAAGAGGAGTAGGGTTTATTAATGTTGTCAAATGTTTTCACAAATGGTCCCTCCCCTTTGATTCCCTTGTATCTTGTGCCCAAAGCTACCTCAAATGGGTTTTAAAATGTGCCAAGAAGCACCCTTAACGAAAAGCAAATTAGGAATTCAAGGTAATTACACAACTCTACAAAACAAAACACAATTCGAAATTTTACGGGTGTTACAGCTTTTCAAGTTCTCAGGTTTCAATATCAGTTCTCGGGTTCACATATAGTTCTCGGACTCTGTAGCATCTTCAGGTCAGTTCTCGGGTTCACATATAGTTCTCGGACTTTTTAGCGTCCTCGGGTTTCAAGATCAGTTCTCGGGTTCACATGTAGTTCTCGAATTTTGTAGTGTTCTCGGGTTTCTATTAGTTTTCGGGATTGTAATAGTTCTCGATTTTTGGTTCTCAAATTCAGGTGTTTCTGGCTTGGCTTATTAGCTCTTGCAAATTATTTTGGTTCTCGAGATGATATCTTTGTTCACAGGGCATCATATGTTCACTATCTCGGGATTTTCAAGCCACGGTTCTCAGATTGTTTAGTGTTCTCAGGTCGTACAATTTATGGGTTCACTAGAGTTCATTGGTTCAAAAGAGTTTACAACTTTAAAAGATTTCACAGTTTTACGGGTTTAAAATGTTTGCTCAACAAGATTTGCTTAATAAGAAATTCAAAGGATTTAAACATCTCTTAGATGAAACTGATGAATCACAAATCAACAAATTTCTGCAACTAATTTCTGAAATAAACTCTGTTGGTATTGAGGTGTTAGTTGATGAAGCTAAAAATACACTTCTGAATGCTATGCCACGTTCACGTCATTGGTATACAATTATGTTTAAAATTTAGAACACCGAGTACTTAAGTAAAACAACACTTGCAAATTTAATCTCAATAATTAACAAGTATGATCAAGATGATAGGCAGAGGTTGAAAACGTTGTTGTTGTTCAGCCAAGAGACGTACATGCTACGACTTCTGCACCTGCTCTTGCTGGACCAATATATATTCAGTATTTGGTTCCTGTGTAGTAACCAAGTATCAATCATGATTCATGCATTTCCTGACAAGGTATTTTTTGTTCGTTGTACTAATGCGTATATGGAAAGGCCTCATTTACAAAAGCCACAACTCTGAGCTACTTAGGGAAAATGATGTTCTTAAAACTTAAAAAATTAAATTTTGCCTATAAAGATAAGGTAGAGGCCATGGAGAAAGATATTAAACAGTATAAAAATAATCTATTTAATAAGGTTGTGTGCTTCTGTATGATATAAGAAAGATCAATGAATTAATTGCTGTGTTGGATTCACTGAAATCAAAATCTGCCAAATATTGATTCGGGTTTAACAAATTCGATGGATCCAACGATGTAGTTTAAAAAATGATCAATGCCCAATTAAACAAGGGTTTGGTCAGGGGTATGCAGAGATCTCTCCTCCATATAATCACAATTATACTATTATTTCAATTGCTGAGGAGTAGATATAAAGGGAAGCCAAAATGAAGTATGGGAAAGGGTTGGTGGTTGAATCGGCAAAGAGTGTTCCCATAAAGATAACTGAACCACAGGTGTATAGGGCTAACTCACAGAGAAATAATAAAATCGTTACCCAACTGAGTGCCATACCAAAAACTAATTTGTGAAAGCTAATTTTTTTGAATTCACAAAAACAGTTGAACAAGAAACAAATGATTTTACAAAAACCACTAAGTTCGTAAAACCAGAAACTCTAGCTAGCCCGACACATTCAATTATTTCGTTTGGATCTGTTGAATCAATGCTTTTTAGAAATCTAGCTGAGTCAATTAAATAACAAAGCTCTGCAAATACACCCGAGTCACACAATAAACATGAACTGTCAGGTCGGATAAATCAGTTGAATCTGAAATGAATAGTTGAATCCAAGAAAGTGATGACCCGTTGATGGACAATATGTTAAAATGTGAGACCGTCAGCTCATATTTTGTTAGTTGCAACCGGTGGCGACCAATGACTGATAATTGGAATAATTTAAATCCAATACTCCATTATTGTTTTATCAGAATCTCTAAAGGAAGAAACAGTTTTAAGAAAGATATATTGACTCCCTAAATATAGAGATTCAGTACTCATTCACAACATAGTTTTTGTGAGTGAAAGAAAAAGAAAAAATAACAATAAGCAAAAAAAAATATCATTTAATTGAACAGGGCAAGGTACGAGAAACACATGGAAGAAGTTAAAAAGCTAAACAAATATTATGAATAAATGTGTTGTTTAAGAAAACTATTGAGACGAGATAACGAACATCGTAGATGCTCTTATGTGGATAAATATTGAATCTTTTACTTTAAGCCCTTAAGACCCTTCGGAGTGGGGCGTGCGAAGTTATTTAATTTAGTTTTTTTTTTTTTTTTTTTTTTTTGAGAATGGGGAGCCCTAAAGCGCCATAGCCTCCACCACCTCAATCGGCCGTTGCCTTTGCCCCATAAATATTCTCACGTGCTTGGGGGCTTTTGAATGGTGTATTTTGATTTATTTTTTTTTCTTTGAATGTGTACTTTGTTTGGTTTGCGTTTTTGCCTTTGCAATCCATCACCAACTCCTTCTTTTTTCCTAGGTGAGAGACAAAACCCACTTTACCTGTATGCCACTACCCATGACCACTCCCTCAACTCTAACTAACACAATTTATAAAGAAAAAGTAACATCTACCCATACTATCTCGGATGGGGTCATAGGGCCACTAGGCATAATTAACATCACTAGGTACCCCTGTCCAATGATTTGGATTGACCAACCAATCAGTTTTTAAAAACGTGTGCATGTGGTTTATCAATTAATCTGTTTTTTTTTTATCAGATAACACACAGATACACAAAAACCTCACGGGCACCTTATTTACCCTTTCCACACAAATTTTAAACCTCATTTCTAACGTTATATTATATAAGACTACATTTAGCAACTTCTCTCTGTGAGAGAGTTGCTACTGTAGCTATAATAATAATAATCCTTATTACTTAAATAATACTAATAACCAAAGCATTTGTGTAATGAGGGGTTGTACCCTATGTTTAGGGGTTTTTCAAAAAAATTTGATGTTACACTTTTAGTCCAAATGTTTGTCTTTTTTACTATTAACACAAATATTTTCATCTTTTACAATTTAACAAACAATTTTGCTTTTCCACTTCTATCCCAAAACTTCTCATTTTTTTTATTTTGAACGCAAAGATTTTCATCTTTTACAATTTAACCCTAACACTTTTTTTCTTTCAACTTTGGTCCCACATAATTTTCATCTTACGTAATTTTGTCGTTTTAAGTTCCATTCTAAATTTTGCGAGTTATAACATGTTCGTCGCAATGCGCGGGTCCTATACCGACTTAGTTATTTCACGTTAACCATAGTCATTAAAAGTCATCGATTTTACGCCTTTGGCATTAACATATCGTAACGAGCGTGCGTGGTTCTACGATTTTACGCCTTCTTTTCATTCGGTATTATTTTTCCCTTTTTTATTCATTTGACTTTTACAAACTTTTTGGTGTTAGTGGTCGCTGGTGGTGGTGTGGCATTAGTGCTACTTGGTATGGTTTTACACCTCCGCCGCACGCACGGGGGCTTAATACTAGTTATATAATAATACTTTTAGCAATATTTTAATGTCCCCACCCTTTTGGTGGAGTGGCATGGAAAATGATTGGTAGAGCCTGCCTACTTGAGTTGTCAGGTTCGATCCTTGAACTCCTGGGTTTTACTGATTTTCCACCGTCGTGCCTTCGAGCGGGTAGGGTGTTAGGTTTTCCCCGGAACTGGTGCGTGGTTGGTTCTGGTTACCCATCGCTACCTGTGGGCGGGCACCTAAGAGATGTCTTCACCCAGAGACGTATAGGGTGCTTTTGTAACTGTAAGTCCCAAATAACCCAAGATATCACCTAATGATTTTAATCCAATGCGGAAAAATAAGATTAAACCTCAAGAACAAAATGAAAATATACTAAAAAAGACATTGTGTCGCTGCTTTGATCGCACACAGTTTCAAAGAACCATCTGATACGATCACTGAGTAGATGGCACACGTTCTCTAGGAACGCTGGTACAATCTCTAGGAACCTTGCACACGAGAGAACTCGTCTGGTACAAGGATCTCAAAAGAGGGCTACATGATTACAAAATGTGAGAGCTCTTCCTACAAATGAACTATACAATACAATATATAGGAGCTTCTAACCCATTGGCCCACATGGCCTGACCGAAGCCCAATCATGAAACGAAGTCCAATAAATATATACGCGTTTGATAAAGACAAGCGTAAACTTATACAATTTGTGGGTCTTACAATATCCCCCTAGGTTTATACTTTCTTTATCATGGCTCAGTTAAAAGAAAATCTTCAGCTTGTTCTTCAATGTTGGGTCTTCTCTTTCACTATTCGAGCACTGAACAAACTTTTGCGGCCCAATATTCTTTAACGAATGGACCCAAAAAATCCAATTGGTAATCAACATCAATCACGGCCAGACTTGAAAGAAGTCAACCACAAATCTGATCCAATATGGGCTCAAGATTGTTGATAAACCCACGGCCCAATATAAAAAACTTGGCACCTAGTGATATTTTTGTTCCGATAAAAAATAAGGTGCAGCCCAATTAAAACCACAGACCAAAAATCGCAGTCCATTTGCAAACAATCCACTCCTTGTTCAAATTAAAATAACGGCGCCACATTCTTAGGCTCCACGTTTTAAAATTCATCACCGTTAATGCATCCCACAAAAAAAGATATTATCACTGAGGTAGCGTTTGGTATGATGGAATGAAAGAAGGAATGGAATGAACCATTACGAGGGAATGAAAAATAGTGTGTTTGGTTAGTCATAGGAATGGAATCACCCATTCCAAAAGGCATTCCATTCCCTCAAATCCATTCCATCTACCCCCCATGTTTTTTTTTCATTTCATCCCTCATTCACCCTTCATTAACAACATCATAAGCCACCACCAACCATAGTCACCACCCACCACCACCACCAACCACCATCGTCACCACCCACCACCACCACCAACCACCATCGTCACCACCCACCACCACCATCACCCACCACCATCGTCACCACCCACCACCACCGCCACCATCACCCACCACCATAGTCACCACCCACCACCACCACCGCCACTACCATCACCCACCACCACCGACCCCACCACCCACCAGCACCGCCACCACCACCACCGCCACCACCACCATCGTCACCACCCACCACCATCACCCACCACCATCACCCACCACCATCCTCACCACCCACCACCATAGTCACCACCGCCACCACCATCACCCACCGCCACCACCACCCACCACCGCCGCCACCACCGCCGCCGCCGCCACTACCATCGTCACCACCCACCACCACCGTCACCACCCCACCACCACCGCCGCCACCCACCACCGTCGCTACCGCCACATATCACCACCCACTATAACCGCCACTAACCACCACCCACCATTGCCACTCACCACCGATTTTATTCTTACGCCTTTTCCTGCCTATCCAACAACACAAAGTAAATGTTTTGTTTCATTCCCACATGGCAACCAAACAAGACATGGAATGGTAATGATCCATTCCATTACCTTGTCCATTCCATTACCTCGTCCATTCCATTCCCTCATCCATTCCATTACCCATACCAAACAGACCCTGAATGTTTTTAAATTGTGAATAACTAGTGGGGAACCCCGCGTGTTGCTGCGGAGAGACAATTTGTAGCACGATACATGTTACTGTTAGTTTATCGATCATCTCATGATATATTGTGTACTATTTGATTTTAAAGGCGTGCTAGATCAAGTAAATATATTGTTAATAGATTTTATTTTTAAGATAGTTCTTGGACTTGTAGAAAAATAAATATAAACAAACTATTAATTTAGGTAACAACTACTAAACTTAGTTGAGAATACGACAAAAAATTATGTCATGTTGTCATTACCGGTAAATATCATATTGTCATTACCTGTAATATTGGTTTTATATGTTTTATAAAACTTTATGAGTCACTTTTAATTAAACAAACAAGTTAAGTGGCTTTTAGTTTTTAAATAAATATCTATTTAACCTATTTGTCAAAAATAGGTTGTTACCCAAGATTTAACCACCATATATTCTTTGCATTTATAACCAACATGTGTAAATAATATAAATATCGAGATATGAAAGACATCAAGGTTATGAATGTAAATAGTCACCATATATTATTGTTAATTTCCTCATCAATTTTTTAATTATGTTTAAATTAATTTCTTCAACAATTTAATATTTAGGTAGAAAAACAATTTTACCCCCTAAATGACTTCAATAAGCATTGTACAATAAGCAATAAAGGTTGTATTTACTTAAATTTTGCGGGTATCTTTCACTGATGCTTTATAATATAGTATAGAAGATAAAAATTCGGGTCGATTCATTAGCGTCAACGTGAATTTATGGCTTTTCGATTTCTTATTCCTTAACACAAATAACATTAGTAATTAACACATAGTTAAGTTTTTGTTTTCTCTTTATGCTAGTGTTTAATTTATTTTATTTTATTAATTAGAATTAGAACTTAAACAATATACAATTGCCAAAAGCAAAATAATATTGTGAACCACACTTCATACAACGTTTAACAAGAACATTAAATAGATCAACAAATACCTTACAAGTCTTAGAACAAATATAGTTTACGTATATAGTTAATCTAGTACCAACCAACATACAAGTTATATAAACATGAGAAGAAGAATCTAGACATCATGTATGGAAAGAAAGAAATAATAAAAGAAGAGAAAACTTTATTCATTGATATGTTTTATATACCAAATGAAAGACCATTATTTATAATGTTATAAACATTGAAAGATATGTAAGTTATGTATGTGAGGAGTCACCACATTATTTATATACCAAATACATGACCACTATTTATAAGACTATAACATTGATACAAGCATAATAAAGACATGGAGGTTATGAATGTAAAGAGTCACCACAATATTGTTAATTTCCTCATCAATTTTATAATTATGTTTAAATTAATTTCTTCAACAATTTGATATTTAGGTAGAAAGACCATTTTACCCCTAAATGACTTCAATAAGTATTGTACTATAAGCAATAAATGTTGTATTTACATAAATTTTGCGGGTATCTTTCACTGATGCTTTATAATATAGTATAGAAGATAAAGATTCGGGTTTGATTCATTAGCTTGAGCGTGAATTTATGGCGATTTCTTATTTCTTAACACAAATAACATAATAATTAACACATAGTTAAGTTTTTGTTTTCTCTTTATGCTAGTGTTTAACTTATTTTTATTAATTAGAATTAGAACTTAAACAATATACAATTGCCGAAAGCAAAAATAATATTGTGAACCACACTTCATACAACGTTTAACAAGAACATTAAATAGATCAACAAATACCTTAAAAGTCTTAGAACAAATGTAGTTTACGTATAAAGTTATATTTGAGCATGCATATATAGATTTATAGAGTTAACTATTTCATGGTGTTCAAGGAGACCATGTTGATTGAAATTGAGGAAAGTCTCCATACCCTTCTCCAACCATCCTCTCCATCATCTGTCCTTCATGTATATTTGTTCCCTGCAACTTCAGTTTTCATTCCATGCAGTTAGTGTAGTAATATTTATAATATATTAGAAACGTACTAGCAAATCTAGAATGTTATATTTATAATTTTGTCCGTTTTATTTAGTTAACAATATATATGATTCAAGATTAGGGCTGTGCAAGTGGTCCGGAACCGACCCGACCCAGACCCACCAGAACCGTATACCCTTTTATTGCTGAAATTAGGAACCACGAACCGAACCTTAAAAGGCAATTTGGTTCCGGGTCCTAAAGGTTCTAATGGGTCGGGTAAAGGGTCTGACCCTCTATAACCTTTTAATGTAATAGCCACTTTTAGAGTATTATATATTCTTATTCTTTTACCATGCTCGTTAAAGAATTCTTCCATATAGTTCTAACAATAGCACACGAGTTTCATTTTTTAAGTCACTTTTCGTTTCTCGACTTAAGTTTTCATAACAATTTTGTCATTTTTATCACCTAAAACATTATGTGAAACTGTTATGTATACATCATAATTGCAAACACACATATACACACATATCGGAGCGACAAACATAAATATTTACTTCAAATTTGGATATAATATATATTATATAATATATCGCAACGATGCATATACATCAAGCCGAAAAATATTTTAAGAAAAATACATTGATATTCTTATAAATAATATTTTTAATATTGCATTAACATCACATGAAATCGATTACAATAACACGTAATAAGAATAGTGAAAAGACTAAAAAGATATTTTTTTTTATTTTTTGCGTTAACAAAACATATCTATTGGATCATTTTTATTATCAATCTATTAATAAGTTATGTTCTAATTAAAATACAAACGGTTCTTGTGGTTTTTATATTAGAACCGTGGGTTTGGAACCGAACTGACCCGGAACCGATAATTCATATAAATCTAGAACCAGAAACCGACCCATAGATTTAAAAAAGTTCGAGTCCAAGGTTCTTGTGGGTCCGAACCACGAAATGCTCACCCGTATTCAAGATACACAACTTCTTAACAAGGATAGCTAGGAAAGCCATCTGTCACCTTCATAGGGGCCATATCATCCAATTCGGTTTAGTTGAGGTCAATAGGTCATAGAACATGTTGGCTTCTGAAATCTTTATGGAGAGAAACTAAAAATGCACAAAGAAGAGAAAAAATTGTACTAATTAATTTTGAAAAAAATTTTCTCTTCAATAATTCTGAATATTGTTTGTTTATTGTTTTAATTGTTAGTTGCACAATTAAATTACCTCAATTTGATTATGCAACGATCCAACATAGTTGATAATTACATCCAACATCACTGACATTCCCATTGTCTATAACAAATAACTAAATTTAAATGGAGCAAACAGTGATATATGATGAAGATAAATTTTTGTAATTGTCAAAGAACATATGAACAAGTAGAAAAAAATGTATATATGTATATAAAGATTAACTCATATCTTTATACCTTGTAGCATCCGGGAACCATATCTTGCAAGCGTCTTAACTTCTCATTGTATTTTTTTTCTCTTCTCATCTAATGAAGACATAAAGTTTTTGGACAAAAACAATGTTTCAAAGCATGAAATTAGCTCTAAGATTTTGTTTGGGGTTATGAAAAAACTATTAGCATTCAAGAAATTTATTATAATTAAGTATATATAATAATATAGATGAGGGGTTGAAAGGTCTCACATTTAAGATGCATCATAGGTTAGGTTGTATTTTGTGTTTTAAAAGTTGGACATAAGAGCATAATTGGGATAAGATTCTAGGATGTGAGGTATTGGATTATGTTAAATTTACTAATCTACCCTCTTAAGTGTCTTAATTGTCACAACTATGTCAATAATACCCTTAATTTTTTGCTTAAATATGTTGTACATGTTGCTTGTTAACTTGTACCAATAATAAAATTACAATATGGTACATCACTCCTCCTTAATAAGATAATATAGATATTATCCCTTAAATATCTCCCCGTACAAAGGAAACATAATCTCCGAATTACATCACCGAATCGGATCTAACCATGATCCGAATCCTTGACCCACAACCATTCCCCATATCCAATTTTGATCAAACCCCACAAACATCCAATATCAATTATGAAGGACCAAAAAAACTTAAATCCTCAAGAACAGTTACGAACAATGGATGAACATGCACATAATCTTTAAACATAATCAATCTAGCAAAACCTTCGGACAACCAAATTAATCAATAAAGAATTTAATCATAGAGTTTGAATATCGATCCGAAAGGCCAATAATCTTCAATCTGAAAGTCTATACCCCAGCATAATCAATCCTTCTAACCACAATCGGCCATCATCAAACCAACCCACTATCAACACACGGCTTAAACTCAAACTTAATCCATTCAAAGCGAAATAAACACATATATTCCAATCTACCAAATGAAATCAAGATTCCATAAGATAAAACTAAACTGGAGAACCTCTCTTTTGACGAACATACATCCTCCCCCGACACTATGCAAATCCTTTTTCTTGTTCTTCGAGTGATATCAAAACCGAGCCTTCGAAAGACTTCTTAGGCTCTGATACCAATTGTAAGTCCCAAACAACCCAAGATATCACCCAATGATTTAATCCAATGCGGAAAATAAGATTAAACCTCAAGAACAAAATGAAAATAAATTAAAAAAGACATTGTGTCGCTGCTTCGATCGCACACGGTTTCAAAGAACCGTCTGGTATGATCACGGAGGAGATTGTACACGTTCTCTAGGAACATCTGATACAATCTCTAGGAACCTTGCACACGAGAGAACTCATCTAGTACAAGGCTCTTGAAAGAGGGCTACATGATTACAAAATGTGAGAGGTCTTCCTACAAATGAACTATACAATACAATACAATATATAGGAGCCTCTGACCCATTGGCCCACATGGCCTAACCAAAGTCCAATCATAAAACTAAGTCGAATAAATATAAACGCGTTTGATAAAGACTAGCATAAACCTATACAATTTGCGGGCCTTACAGTAACCAATTTTTAGGTACTCCAAGTAGTTGGGACATCATTTATTAGCCATTAAAAAAACAATACTTTAATTAAAAAAGTAAATCAATGTGGTAAGGGTAGTTGAAGAGAGTGGATTGCACTTGTTAAAAAAAGTGTTGCTTTATAAGTTGGTTTTATTCGATAATGTTGTAAACAACTGGGAATATTGGCCAAATTTTCATGTATATTTACTTGGTGCATGCATACATAGATATTAGTCATATTACACGTAATAATACACATACATACAATACATATATAGATACATTATGTAATTAATTTGTTTAATTAACAACACATATAGTTATGTTCTTTTAGTTTTATCATACTAGTTTATCTCCGGTTGCTTTACGGGATATGCAAATCTAATATGGAGTGACAAAATGTATGTACCGTAAAAGGAATAGGTTATTTTTTAGGACTTTTTTTAAGGATCAACACTCGATACCTTATAAAACATACTTTTAATTCTACGTGTGTACATCTTACTCAAGTGAAATCCCTAGACAACTTTATCACTTTTTCAAGACATTCTAAAGCTGTGATTAATTATCACTTATTAGCTATAAATTTACCTAGTGTCTAAAAATAATAGACTACATCCAACCGACTTAGCAACCTTTGTAATCAATGTTCCTAACAACACAAATCAAAATACAAAAAAAAATTACCAAACTGACTACATGTGTGAGTATATATGTAGTTAAGGGTTCTTATATGTAATAGTAGGCTCAAAAGCATATATACTATCTTCACATGATTATTGACGTTCCTGTACATAATTATTGAATTACTTGAACACATAGTGGGTTTTTGTTCATGGAGAAAAAAAAAAACATTAATTTTTTGCTGCATGAACAAAAACCCACTAAAAAGTCATTTTTTTTTGTTTAGCACTATGGTACTAAGTGGAAAAATAATAAAACGCTAGTTAATTTTGGTGTATTTTTTTTTAAATATCGTATATAAAAGTTACTAATGTTTAAAAATTGTGGAGGGAATTGCATCTGCCATGCATACGAGAGAGAAAAAGACTTTTAAAAAGAAATTAAGGGGTGTGAAATTCTCACCTAATTCCAGGTGATGTACCTTTTCTTTTATTATATACTAGATTATATCCCGGAAGCTTTGCGAGATAGATGAATCTAATATAATGTGATAAAATAGGTGTTACGATGTAACATAGAAATTAATATACTATAATATGAGAAAACAACAATTTTAATCATGTGAATAAGAATGAAAATGTATATTAAAAATAACATGTATGTTTGGATGAGGAGTAGAGCTAGAAACAACCATTGCAGGGCATGATCAAGGCACTAGTCTTGAAGGCGTGACTTTTTTTTAAAGGATTGGTTTTAACCTATTCTGCTTTTGATGAAAATATAATTCCTAATTTGAACATGATTAGTGACTTTCCTAGACATTATTAATGAATTACTTGAACACATCGTGTTTTTTTTTTTCCTTTATGAACAAAAACCGACAAAAAAAAATCATTTTTTTTCGTTTTTTGTATAACACTATGGTAATCGTTGAGAACATAATAAAAAGATCGTTAATTTAGTGTAATTTAAAAAAACAATATCGTATATAAAAGTTATTAACGTTTTAAAATTGTGAGAGAAACATGAGAGAAAGAGATTTTTGGATGGAAATAAGGAGGATGCCACATGGCACACTCAAGGGGGGATGACCTCTTTGAATGCCATGTAGGATTTCATGCTTTGAAATATTAATATATACTAGGTGAAATCCCCTGTGAAAACACGGGAGACTACATCCAACTAAAGCTGAAGATCCATTCTTTGATGGTTTTGATTCTGCCTTTCGTAAAAACTGATGTGAATGAAATAGCTGATTGGAAACCATTGATGGACAACGTAGCCACTGATTAACGAAACAGCTGATGATAAATAAACAAATGCATGAAAAGCTCTGTTGTAATTACACATGGTATTAAAAAGAAACAGATGATGAAACATACTTCTGATAACACGGGGAGAGTAACGTCTGTTCAAGTGCCGAAGGTCTGTCAAGGAGATCTTTCTAAAAAATCTGTTACTACAAACAGTTAGACCATGTGTAACGGTGGGTTAAATTGGTGGGTTAAATGGGCATTTTATGACATGTGGCATGTGTGGCAAATTTGGTGGGTGAACTTGGCATTAAAGGGGCAAATGGTGTAATGGTGGGTGAAATTTGGAGTGGGGAATTTTTTGACATGTGGCATGTGGGCCACATGCCATTTTATATTATTTTTTTTAAAATTTAAATAACCAAACTAGTATTTAATTTAAATATTTAACTAGAAAAAACATAAAAAAATTACATTAATTCCCTAAATTACCTAAAATTAAAAAAAAATACGGAAAATAATAAAACATATCGATCATCCTAAAAAATACAATCTAAAAATTAATATTATGTTTTGCTCGGATTTGTTGCTTGCGAAGGTTAAACAAATATAGCGCCTCTTCTGTGAGTCCCTCGGACGATTTCGATATGAACTCGATGTCCTTCTCCATTTGGCGCGCCTCTTGAATCTCGACGAACTTCTTGTATTTGGTGGTTCTCTCTTGCGTGGTCTCCAACCGCTTCGCTCCAAGGTCTCGTATATCTTAAAGACGTCGATTCATTTTTTCAAAGTTGTCTTTCAACTCGACGACTGTCATCAAAGACGACTCCGCACGTCCACCCTTTCGCACGCTTCTTCTTCCTGGCGGTCGAGACAAATCTTCTTCTTCTTCTTCATCACCCTCTTCATTTAAACCCACGGTCCAAGCATCCAAAGTGGGCGTGTCTGGATCAATCGAAGAAGAGGTTTTTGACCATTTGACTTTGCGCCTACCCCCGTCATGCTTGGTACGTTTGCCCATTTAGGACTTCCCTTTAGAAGCTCCCAACACCTCATGTACGGGAATGTCCCACGATCGGCGTTGTACTCCTCCAACGCTCTCGTCAAAATATCAACATCGCCACGACGGCTACCCCAATTATCATGCAAACGTTGATAATATTCTTGAAACCCATGGCATTCTTGATTGATGTCCGTCCACTTTCCCGAAACCGAGTCTTTATCCCGATATTCTCCTCTACCTATCGCGTTGAAAAACGTCTCACAAATCCTTATCCAAAAGAGAGGTAAATTTTAGTAGTTCAGCTTGCGTCTCTGGTACTTGCTCAGGTTCTTGGTCAGACCCTGACATACCCCCAACGCTAATATTCATATTAGCGTATCCCATGGGATCTTGGAAGAATTGTAGGGGCATGTTTAGTAACTACGAAAACCCCATGTTGCTCGTGTCCAAATCTTGAAAGTTATACGGATACGGTTGTTGAGGTTGGGTGGTATTTGGGCGAATAGCGTTTGGGTTGCCCGGGCGAGATGGTACACCGAAAGGTTGGCGAAATGGTTGATTTCTTGATTGATGGTTTAAAAAAAAATAGTAGGATTGTATAGAAAATGGGTGAAGGTGAGTGAAATGGTAGTGAAAAATTAAAAAGGTTGGAGGTTATTATATAGGGTTAAAGTAAATTAATTTTCTTTTTTATAAAAAGCCCAACGGCTACTTTTTATCCGTTGAAAATTTCGACCGTTACCTATTTTTTTTTAAAGAATGCCATGTGGCAGCATTGGATTGGCCAAACAAAAATTTGGCGTACGCGAAAAATTTTGGCATAGCCCACATTAACGCCCGGTTAACACAAAGGGGGGCGGTGTAGCTATGTGAATGGGTCGCTAAAATCCCCCTTTAGGCTTTAGTGCCCAATTAACCCACCATTACAGGTGGTCTTATTGATTCAAACAGATGTTCCTTCAACAGTTTCCTTCAAACAAATGTTGCTTTAAGCATTTGTTACTAAGCTCTACTTCATAATCATCATCTAAGTTAAAGAATACCTTTAACATATTCGTCCAATTTTACAATTTTATTCTAACAAAAGTTTAAACTATATCCATTACTTATATAGAGATGGTAACTCAAAATCAGTTAAATTTCTAAATTGTAAATTACATTAAAAAAGAAAAATATTAATATAAAAATAAATATGATAATTATAACATACTAACAGTGATAACATACTAACAGTGATAACATACTTACAATATCAAACATCTTGGTATATATTTACATCAAAAATGATCAAGCTTACTAACCTAACATAAGCATATTCAGAACTACCAAAAATAAACAGTCAGGAAGTTAATATAGTTAACCTAATAATTACAATCAAACACCACCAATATGCAAACATTATATCAACATCAAAATATTACCACTGCCTACCAAACGATCAATGTTTGGTTATGACCAAAAATCCTTCTAATTCATCAAACTTGAAATTACACCAGTTATCCATTTTCAAACCTTTGGATTTTATAAAGTTTATCCATCCACTAACCACAAACCTATGAAGTGAGAATATAAGACTTTTAGTTGTATTATTAAAATTAAATTCAAATTTCATTATAAAATTTAGTAATTCCTTTTTAAATTCTTATAGTGTTCAACATAAAGTTTACACTCATTTACTTCACCACCATTCACTTGAACGAAAATCTGATGTGGGGATGTAAGCTTAGCTAACCTGGGTATTGTAGAACGAATTCACTGAAAAGTTGATGTATGTTGACAACATAAGTAGTTAATTAATTTTAGCAAGATCATGTAAAATGTAAAACATAAAGTAATATCTATCCTTACAAAATGTTTACTAATCACAACATTATACTGATAAACTTCAGAAGTAATATTTCCATCCAAATCATCTACCTATTCAACCATTTAAAAGAAATAAATTAGAATATAACATTAGTTTGATGTAATAGTAATTGAAAATAAATGTTACATTATATACAAAACATATAAACGTTTTTTTAACCTGCATATCAAACTGGTTAGTATCGTCACAAGGTCATTTCCTTGCTAATTCAAGTCAATATGGTCAATTGTGTGAGGATCCCTACTAAAGACCTCCATAACGTTAATGACATTAACATAATACAACTTCCACCTAAAAAAGAGCTTTTGCGATCCTTGGTAAATTTTATTTAACAAAGCATCAGGAAGGTGTAAGTACCTAAAACACCAATTTTTCTTATCACTGTTTACATAACAACTCTTTTTTTCTTCTTCTTTTATGAGCCAAAAATTAATCTATGTTTTTGGATTGATGAGACGTTGAAGATAACCCGGTACTAAAAGCCTCAAATGTCCTTGGATGATCACGATATCTTACCATCACTATATTACGAAACAATGGGTGCACTTGCTCTCTCATGTAACATACAGTGATAGTATTTATCGTGTTTATAAATTCAAGACTTAAACTATAGTAAAAAGCTAACAAACTATATTAAAATTTATATACACTCTAAACCACATCACAACCCGTAAAAAGAGTTAATTAGGTTAGTATTGTTGATGCAGGGAATGTAACACAACACGTGCATTTATTTATGGTACGTATATACGAGAGAAGGCGCTAGAAGTCTGACATGAAGATCATATATCGCTGCTTAGTTTGAATAATTGTACATCAAGATGATCAAGCAGCAATTCATTGGCTATGAAAAAACTTTGAGTAACTCTCATAGAAGTTCGACACTGCCATTCAAAGATACATATAAAATGAGGGGCAACATTATACACATTGCATTCTTTTTCCATTCACTAAGTTTTGTTTAATCAGGTTTTCTTAGTAAGGTTTCTAGTTAGGCAACACACCATATCCAAAAGTATCAGGGGGAGAAAATACGAGTTGCAATATTTTTTCCTTAGCTACGGTTTATTTCATTGGGTTTTGTTAGCAAGTTCTTTTTTATGAGATAGCATCACGAATATTACAAGAATAATATACTATTTCATCATATGGATAGCCAAGGGAGAGTATTATGAATATATCAATTAGTGACTCTCCATATACATGCATTTATATGATGACTCTCTATGTATTTAACTCCTATTTTTTATTACTCTTATATTTATGTAAAGACCTATGTAGAGAGACGTTTATATTAAATAAGAGGGGAATTCGATTTTAATACTTCAAACTTTGTCTCGTTCACGGACAATATATGTACTTCAGAAATTTCTTACAACAGTCTCAACTTTCAAAGTTTTTTTCCTCTAGTGAGCTTTTCCTAATTGAAAACTAACCCAATTACTGGACGTTGACAGAACATGTCATGTCATGTCAGCGTCCACATGAACATCCATGTAGCATGCCATGTCAGCATCTAGGTCTGCGTTAACTAACTTGATTAGTTCTCATTTAACAAAAATTAATTGTAGAAAAATATTTTGAACATTGGGACTGTTGTGGGAAATTTCTTAAGTACAGATTATTGTCTGTTGATGAGATAAAGTTTGAATTACTAAAATTTATTTCCACTTCATAAGATACATCTAATAAATAAGAAAACATTCCCTCACTCTCTCATTATTCTCCCCATATTGTTAATAGGTTTAATTTTTTTACAACAATATGGGTTAATTACTAATAAATCTAACACCGAAAAGGTTCCCAAATTATCTATACTATATATAATATGCATATAGGAGGGGTAACTTTGGTCATTTACCAAGGTACAAACCTTGAAAGCATAATGTACAATGAGTCGATGCATAAAAACGCTTAATCTTCTAAAGATGCAAGTTGTGATGCATTATGTACAAGTCTCTTATGCAAAAAAAGCAACACGGGCTGGATACATTCTATCAAACTAGGGTTTTTCATCAGATCACATTATCCGCCGCCCCCACTCTTTCTCTCACCCTATGGCGATTCAAGAATATAAGCAATTTAATCAACAGATCGATGAATTTTGCCCAAGATCGACGAATATTACGACATTAGCAACGGTAAGTGAGACTTTATTTTGATTTTGAACACTATTTCTTCATTCAAAACATTCATTATCTCTCTATCTCTCTATAGATTCAAGAACACCAACGATATTTCAATATAGGGTTTAAAATTTCAAGATCTACATCATCGTCGGTTCGTAATCATCATCATTTGTTCAGCTTTTAAGATCCGCATCAGCACCTTTGGATCTCTGACTCTGTCTTCTTCATTACAATTAGGGTTATAACTTTCATTATTGTGAATTGATTAAGTCGTTCTCTGCATAACCCTAACTTTAGATTCCGTGTAAGTTCGTTTATAATTAATATGATATGATGTTGTTATGTAATTATGTTTATATTTGATGATGTGTAAATTGCTCTTCATGTTGGGAGATATAAAGTGACCATGATGAGCACTGGAGTGATCTTATTGATTGGATTCAACTTATCAGGTTAGCTAATGATCAAAACTTTTAGTTTGCTAACATTTTTTAAAGCAAGATTAATTATTAATCCCTAAAATGATGACTGTAGGTGGAGATGGTCAAATGAATGATTTGATTTGGTATAGTTGGGTTGGTGGCATTATGATTGGAACCATGATAGGTTCAAACATGGTTCTAGATGAAGTTAGTCGAGTCGGTCCTTGAAATGTTGTCATTACCGGAAGGTACCCGTCTTTCATTATCTTCTAACAGAATTTTAGTTATTTAGCTTTATCAGTGCAAATAATCAGAATCACATAGCAAGATGTTTATTGCAACTTCATAATTGTTTGATTACAGTACCAGAGGGCTTGGAAAAGCTCTTGCTCGTGAAATCTTACTTTCTGGAGATTGGGTGGTCATTGCTTCAAGAAAGTATTTTTTTCTTTTTCAAATCGATGAAATGTGTTTCCGTTTTATTAACAGGTTGAATTGACTTTATTTCTTTTTATGGTATCAGAAAATAGGTGTTTTAATCATAAAATTATGAGTTTTTACCAAGAATTAAAGTGATATCAGTTTGTGCCAAGAGGTTTTTGGGTATTTGCATACTTAACTTTGTTGGTCTTGTTTTGATTTAAGTTTATTGCTTTGAATCTGTTGCTTGTGAAGTCTTTTTGACTTTTTATTCTGGCTTCTAAAATCAAAATATGATCAGTTTCTTCAAGTTATTACACTTTCTTTCTTTGTTATAATGTTTTGTTACAGATATTTTTGCTCTAAAACTAGGATACAAACTAATTGTAGTTAATGGAATATATCAATAGACTGCATCATGATATAAGCTATTGATGTTTTACTAAATTATTGCTACGAATTTTAGCTACGGAAAACGTATTTGCGACGGATTTAGCTACTATAAAGAAGGTCGCTATTTTTGCTACGAAAAAGTTTGCTACGGAATTTCGCTATGAATTTTTAGCTACGGAAGTTTAGCTACAAAGTTTGCTATGAATTGTTAGCTACGGATTTTTTTTGCTATGATTCTTGCTACCCATTATGCGATGCAATTTAGCTACAAACTCTTAAGTTTTTGCTACAAAATTTAAACGTTTTTGCAACATATTTTATAAGGTTTTTGCCACCAATTTAGCTATAATTTTTTATTTTTATTTTTTTTTAACATATTTCAATTTGCATAATTTTTTATTTTGAGTTTTTATAAACGTAATATTCAAATAACAACAAATATATAAATCATACTGAAGATAATATCCAATCCAACTTATCCAAATTTAACAAAGTAAATAAGTACTTATACAAAATTTATACAACAATTGAATGATAATGTTTAAGCTATATAAACCCATATCGTAACTTTGTGGGGAGTTTTTGGGCATGTCTTGTGACAATAATTGAGATATCCCATTCATTGGAGCAAATGACCTCATGTTTTCTTCAAAATTCTCCATCAGTACATAATCCACTCTGACTCGATCTCGTGCCATTGTTCCTTCAATCGTGAAGTGGGCAAGTTTCCTTCAACAAGAAGATGGAATATTGGATCACATGAGGCTTCATACATAAATTGAATAAGCTTATGTACTGATATATTATATCATTTGAACATTGGAGGCCTGAACATAATCACATTAGACATTAGTGAACTTATATTTGCAATACGTTGCTTTTTACAACTACTTAAGTAAATTGAAAATTATTATATACCATTTTGATTGTCCTGGTACGAGAAGTAAGGCCAATGCACCCTCACCTTTATATTTCGAGTTAATGATAAACGTCCAAGATGAAATGGATAACATGCACCCTCACCTTTTTTTTATTTATTTAAAAATGTATCAATTTAGGTATCTTTTTGAGACAAATCACAAATGAGTCGAGTAAAAAAAGTGAATACTATTTAACAAATTAGGGAACCGGTTGAACTGGTATATGGCTGTGAATAAGTTTTTTCCACTTCAAAAAGAAAAAGAAAACATTACGCTTACCTCATTCATGTTATTCACAATTATATATTTTCCTGCAAAAAAAAGTTTCTACTATTAAAAACCCATCAACCGTTCTATCAAAATACCTAATTAGATATGTAATTCACATTCAAAATATAATGAAATTCTAACTTAGACATTTCATCAGGTAGTTGATACGCATATATTAAAATACAAAGTGAAAATGGCAATTTTGATTTAGTTCAACACTGTAATCACAAGTTTATACAAAGATCATCATTACATTCAAGCAAGTATACTTTCTAATTCGAAAAAAAAAGAAATTAATACGTGCAATCGAATGTCAAGATGAAAAGGCGCGTTTTTTAAACTAAAGTAGTGGGAATGTAATTTGTAGAACAAATTGAAGTTGAAGTACCTTTCAATGATTGTTGTCGCTTACAAGCACTAGTCTCTCCTGTTTCGCTAAGTTGCTAACCATCCATCAAAGCGACCCTCAACAATATTTTATGCATAGATCATCTTGGGAGGGAAATCCATATAGGCTTAGGAGAATGAGGGAAAATATGAAATTATGGGAGGAATTTGGGTTAGTTTTGGTTAAGAATGGGAACGAGGGATAGTGAGAACTGGGAAAGTGGGAAGTGGGTGAACCGTATTTGGGGGGATTTTGAAAAACAAAATTTCATATTGGAGGGAATCAGTGATTTAGTGGTACGTTTAAAATTTGATTTTTTGAATTTTATTTTTGAAAAATATTAACAAATTATTACATTAGAAATAGGATTAAAAAAAATACCTAGAGTGTAAATAATTTTGACCCCGTCATGAGTTACTCGAGATGAGTTTTCTACAAAGGGTGTGTTGGTAAAACTAGTTGGTAGCTTGTGGCTGGAAGTTGTTAACTGATCGTTGTAACTTTTTAGATATATTTAGGTGTTTGACAGAGTAGCTGTAGTTTTTAATAAAATGTTTATAAATAATAATATATTTTTGCCGGTCTTTTAACACTTATTCAAGTTTTAAATATATAAAACACGATATGATATTATCACTCTTTACTTCACGGGAGGGAAGTGCACCCATCGTTTACGTAATATAGTGATTGTAAGATACCGAGATCGTCCAAAGATTTGTGTGCTTTTAGTGTCACGCAAATAAAAAGATGATTTTTGTAAAGTTGATAAAATAAAGACTTAATTGCAGTTTTCGTCCCTGTGGTTTGCCTCAACTAACAGGTTCACGAGTATAACACTTTTAGTTCATGTGGTTTGTCGGGCTAACACTTTACGTTCCTCTTATTAACGTTTGTTAGTTGTTTTGTTAGTTTGTGGGTGAAATTACTATCATGCTCATTCATCTTCTTCCTCAACCAGCCCGCCCACCCACCATCTGCAACACTACCACCACCATATCCACTGCCACCCTCCTTCTCCTCTCCTCTCATCTCATCTCCTCACCATCTCCTCTCTCCTCCTACAATACTACCACCACCATCTCCTCTCTCCTCCACCCACCATAATCAATTGAAATCGGACTTGGAGAAGAAAGATGGCTTCAGGGAGAAGAAAGATGCATCAAAAGTAAAACATACAGTAAGCAAACCAAACCAAACCAGAAAAACATAAACGCAATCAATCAAATCGGAATCAGACTTGGAGAAGAAAGATGGGTTAAAGGAGCTCTAGGGCTCATCAGTTTTCACCCTAATTAGATCATTCGGGACTCAAATGCACATCAAAATTCAAACTTACTAATTAGAACTTGAGACTTTTCAATTACGCATCAGGCCACTAACGTGTGCGTATATACATATAATTTTGCACTGATTTTAACACACGTTTGGTTTTAATATTTATAAAAATGGTTTAGACCTTAACATTAAAAAACACACAAAAAGGCAAGTGTGCCCTGTCATATATGTAGTGAGCTGAGATAAGAACCAGATATCGATCCATGGACGCAAGCGGATGCAATAGTACTAAAACTCTATCCCCGATTTACCAGTAGGAAAAGATAGTTGAAGTTTCGTTTAAACTAAATTAATTCTAAAACATATAAATAACATAAGTAAGACTCCAAATAGAAAATATAACTATAAATACACAATAGTATCAATCCTAGCATGTCATCTACAAGTCATAGAATACAACAGCGTGTGATCAACATTCCCATTTTCAGACAATTAGTATCCCTTTCGGAAATCCTAACATGACAACTATGCGAAAAGCTAACACGATAAACACACGTTAACCACCTCAAATTGTTCATTAGCGAGCAGCTGATATGATCTCATGAGAATCTTCTAAAGATAAGTTAGTCATCCGTTAAGAGTTTTCTAACCTCACTAAACTAGGAAATCAATACCGAATACACAATACTACCACCGAGACTAGCATAAAGTAGAGCATTTCACAACCTATTATGTTTTACCAACTTTGAACACAAATCTACTAAGATCGCCATTTTAACCAAAATAACTAGCAAAGATCATTAACCGTGTCAAAGATCAGTAACAACACCATTAAACTTTTAAAACCCTTTTACGTGCCGGTAAGTATTTATAATCATTATTTAACTGACTTTAACCTAGGGCTGTTCAAAACGCTCACCGCTCGCTTAGAATTTGCTCAGAAATTGCTCGCTCGATTTTCCGCTCGGTTGTATATGAGCCGATCGGCTCGGTTCGGTTTGTAAATGAGCAAAGCACGAGCAAAGGTAAGCTCGGCTCAGTTCGGCTCGAATAAATTTTTATTTATTTATTAATAAATATACACACAATTTACAGATAAATTTATGGATTTATATATAAGATTCTATTGGATTTGAGTCAGTATATGCAAAAAAAATATAACCAACCCACTTAACACAATAAAAAAATTAACACTAGATTTAATAGTAAAACAATAAGTCATGAGGTGATAGTCTTGACTTCTTTATGTTAACAGTCGTCCATCGCTAATTGTCTCTTGATATCACACCTACGTCACAATGCAACAACTGTTGTCTGACGTATGCCCATCACCTCACCAGCCTTAATCTAAGCTTCATCTTTGGACACCGGGTTCTCAATATTAGTGTTATCATCAGACATTTTGACCTCAGTTGTCACCCGACAACGAAAACATCAAAGGAAACGTCCCAATTTTATAACCGTCCATATTATTCTCCGCTCGATTCTCACTCGGCGCTCGCTCGGAAAGTTTTCGCTCAAAGAATGCTCGTTCGGTTTTTGGCTCGATAATAAACAAGCCGATCCGCTCGGTTCGGTTTGTAAATGAGCTAAGCATAAGCAAAGCTTCGTTCGGATCGGCTCGGATCGTGAACAGCCCTACTTTAACCAAACCAATACCCGGTTACAGTTTCATGGTGTAAACTTATTAACAAGTTAACTAGTCTACTACCGGATGATTAAACGAACGGGTTTTCAACATGTATCCGCCTAACACACACGATAATCATCAAAGTCAATCAAACATAACTACAAATCCATTAACAATGAAACAAGGTTGGATTATGATCATCAAGATTCAACATGAAAAACGCCAATATCATACAAGACATGATTAAACTACACGAATGATTGTTTTTACATACTAAATACTAGTGTTTTTACCCGTAGGCATACAAACTATAACATAAACATCACATACAAGCCAAAATATTCAGATTTGAACAACTTAATAGTTTATAGATCAAACCATAAATCTTGAATGTGAAGGAACGAATGATGCTAGATGATCCGGATTGAATCCCGAGCTTGTTAAACGGCTTTCCAGCAGCTCCTTTGGTCCAAAAATTGCCTCAGATCGTCACCCAACAACTGATCAGTAGCTTCTGCTCTGTTTTTATACACATTTTGGTTTTGTGCACGGTCGTGCGCATAAAGTGCACGGTCGTGCACTTTAACTTTTCTGACGTGACGTGCAAGTGGGCAAGTGGCTACGAGGTTCCTGGAAATATCTTGGGTCTCACACGGTCGTGCACAAGTCTTGCACGGCCGTGCTGATCAGGCTGTGTCCGAGTACAAGGGCTGCACTGGCAGGTGCACGGGTAGTGCACGGGAGTGATGATCAGGATGTCCGGGAATCATGTGTGCACGAGTAGCTGCGCAATATCTTGGGTCTCACACGGTCGTGCACAAGTCTTGCACGGCCGTGCTGATCAGGCTGTGTCCGAGTACAAGGGCTGCACTGGCAGGTGCACGGGTAGTGCACAGGAGTGATGATCAGGATGTCCGGGAATCATGTGTGCACGAGCAGCTGCACTGGCAGTGCAGCTCGTTGTTGCCGAGTCAAGTAAGTCTGCACGGCCGTGCACATCTTCCAGATTCGCCTGATTGTGCACCAACTGTCCGTTTGGTCTAGATTTCGCCCGATTTCTTCGACTTTGTCTTTGGGGCGTCATTTAAGACCTACAATAAATATACAAAGCGGTTAAGTACCGAATTCGTGCAATTATGATCGAAAACGCGTAATTTGAGAGTTTAATCGAGGATTTATATATGTATATTTTAACGTACATCTGCCACCTACCCCATTACTTTTTTTGGTGATTTACCGATATTAATAAAAAACTTTGAATATTTGTTTTCTTGTTTTTGCAATGGGTTTTTTCATGGATATTCCTATAACTTCTGCTACATTCTTTTAAAATATTTTCCTTTAGATTTTGGTACAAAATTTATTTTAACTTTTTTCAGTTATTTTTTAATATTCGTTTTCATGTTTTTTTTCTACTGATATTACAATTCTTTTTTAATATATTTATTTCCTCAAATTTGTTGTGGATTCCTTGATTCGTTTGCGATGAAATAGCCATAGCCATAGCAACTAGAGTGAAATATGTTCGTAGCTAATTTGTTGCAGAATTTGGGATCGAGATTTTTTCCGTAGAAAATGCATGTTTTTGTTTTCTTTCAGAGTTGCAATATGATAAAGTTACTTTTTGAATATTTGTTTTTATCATTTTGTTTTTTTTGGAAGGCTAATTTCATTCACAAACACAAACCGGGATCTCCAAGACGGAGACCCCAACAAAACCAAAGTCACATTATGTTACATCGAAATCAAACGATTGCCAATCCTTCCAACCCATTACACCCTTTTTACATCTATTAGAAAACCAAACATAGCCAATAGCTTTGATATCCGCAACCAGATTCACCACCGTTCTGTCATCATTTTGAAAGATCTTCTCGTTTCTCGCCTTCCAAATCCGCCAACAAGTAATAATCATCAAACCATATATCACGTTCTTCTTCCTCAGTGGCCAGTCCTTGTCTTGGAGGATGTCTTGTCTCGAAAAGAAGAAGAAAGGGGGCAGCCGCAACCATCTCGAGATACCGCACCAGACGTTAAAAGCCATGTAACAACCCGTGAATAAATGATCTACTGTTTCTACCTGTTCGTCACAAAAGCTACACATAACCGAACCACAATCCAGATTTCTTCTTTGGAGCGCTTGTTTCGTTGGGATTCTATCGCGGAGCATACGCCACATAAACACATTACATTTTATTGGAATCCACCTACACCATTTGAAATGTTCCCCCGGCTGAGCAAAGCGGTTCCCATCAAGCCACTTCTTAACCACCCGAATATCAAACCCATTGAAGGACCCATTATCCCAAACCCATGAGTCCATGTTGGTACCCAATCGCTGGCCGAACAGTAAATCGCAGCAGTCTAAAAGTTCCTGAACCTGCACATAAGACTCCGGTTGAGCCCTCCAATTCCAGCTCAAATAAGTGCCATTGACACCTTCCTTAATTCGATCCCGAATTTTGCAGAATTTGTCGGCCTCTAGACGAAATAACTCCGGAAAAAGGCGTTTCAACGGGTAACTATCAATCCACGGGTCAATCCAGAACATAATCTCAGCACCGTTCCCAACCCGACCTCTAATCATTTCCGTACTGCAGCGATTCTCCACCTTCAGCCGTAACCCACACTTAACAATATTAACCCAAACACCGCTAAATCTCCCATTGTGAGGATACGCCTCCCATTTCCGTTGAGAACCATGGATGGCATCCACAACTCTTCTCCATAAAGCATTGTTTTCATGTCTATACCTCCAAAGCCATTTCACAATGAAAGCTTTATTACATTCTCCCAATTTTCGGATCCCCAGGCCTCCATGTTTAATTGGTTTGGTGACCTCCTCCCAAGCCACCCAATGGAGTTTCCTACCCTCACTATTACCTCCCCAAAGGAACTTCTTGATCACTCCTTCCAAGGTGTTTAACACCCCAACAGGAGCAACAAAGAGCGAGAAATAATATGAAGGGAGACTAACCAAACGGACTTAATCAACGTCAGACGCCCCCCTATAGACAACGTCTTCGACTTCCACCGAGTTAATCTATTCTTAACCGTATTAATCACCGGATCCCAGTTAAGAATTCTATTCATATTAGATCCCACTTTGATACCAAGATAAGAAAAAGGGGTCGCACCCATTTTGCACCCCAACTCATGTGCCTTAATACCCACCTCCTCCGAATTTTTACCCACCCCATATAAGGTAGATTTTTGAATGTTGATCTTTAAGCCTGAACATATATGAAAAATACGAAGGATGCGACGTAAACATACCAGATTAGAATCGGACCATTCCCCATCACCATAGCATCGTCCGCGTATAATAAGTGGGAAACAACAAAGCTACCATTATCAAAACCCACCCCCCTGAACGCACCCACATCACACGCCTTTTTGATAAGACCAGAAAACGCCTCCATCACCATAATAAACAAAAATGGGGACAAAGGATCGCCCTGACGGATACCCTTCTCACAATTGAATTCAAAAGTCGGCGAGCCATTGACCAACACAGACGAACGAGCCGACTTTAGAATCCCATCAACCCACAAGCACCACATCTCTGGAAACCCCATCTGACGCACAACCGAGATAAGAAAAGCCCAGTTGACATTGTCGTAGGCTTTAGCAAAGTCAATCTTAAAAAGAAATAACTCAGCACCCGACTTTTTTGACCAAGATAATACTTCACTAATCAATAAAGGGCTATCCAAAATATACCTACCCGCCACAAAAGCCGATTGGGTTTCATTAATAATCGAATCCATAACTGGCTTCAACCTGTTCGCCAACACCTTCGATATCACTTTACTAATGACACCAATCAAGTTAATTGGCCGATATTCCTCTAGTTTCACCGGGTCTTTAACTTTGGGAACAAGAGTAATAAAAGAAGAAGAAACACCACGACTAATATTACCTGTAACCGCAAAGTGATTCATAATATTCATAAAATCCGAAGAGAAAAATTCCCAATACCTTTTAATGAATCGAAAATTGAACCCATCCGGACCAGGCGCTTTATCGTTGCCACATTGAAACACCGCCTCCCTAACTTCTTTTTCCACGAAAGGACGAGAAAGCTCATTGACCTGAGTCGAATTCAAAGACTTCAAACCGTAGCACCCTAACTTCGGACGAACCGGGCACTCTTCAACAAACTTGTTTCTATAAAAACCCAACACCTGTTTTTTAACCTCCTTCGGCTCCTTTATCCACACTCCATCAATATCCAAACCCACAATAGCATTCGAAACTCTCCTACTATTGATCGACCCATGAAAAAATCTCGAATTTTCATCACCCACACGCGCCCAAAGAGCTCTAGACTTTTGCTTCAAATCTTTCAAATTGTAATATTCTAACTGCTTAATCCGCTTTTTTGCCTCCTCCAACACCCAAACCTCCTCTTCCATGAGCTCCCTCTCTTCCATAAGTAACTCTAACTCTTTAACCTCCTTAAAGAGCATATCGAGTTCCTCCACTTCATTAACACAAACTTGTTTCTTCCACTGCAGAATTTGGGCCCGTAACACACGAAATTTATGGAGCAAAACCAAATCCGGCGCCCCTGAATCCTTAAAACCTTCCAACGCCTTTTTGACCACCTCATTAAAACCCTCCCGATCCATCCAGGAGTTGAAGAATTTAAACGGTTTGGCGCCAAAATTACTCGAACCAATCTTCAACAACAAGGGGAAGTGGTCCGAGCCGTCACGATCCAGCACCCGGTAAACCGCGTTCGGCCACTTATTAAAAAATACCCAATCCACAAAAACTCTATCAATCCTACTTAACTTATTACTAGCTAAGTAGGTGAATTTCCGCTCTTTAAGACCAAATTCAAATAATTCGGACTCCTCCAAAAAGTCGTTAAACTCCGAAGCATCTAACGAGTCAAAAGAAGAATTCCGTCTTTCATCCCGGTCTCGCACACTATTAAAATCCCCAGCAACGATCCACAGCCCATCCCCACTAGCTTTCAACCCTCTAATCACCTCCCACACCCACCGTTTATCCACAAGACGTTGAGGACAATACACATTAACAATCGTCATTTTTGATCCATCACCTATAAGATGACCCGAAACAACCAACACATTCCGGTCTTTGAAAACTGAATCTTTAGAAAACAATTTCGGGTTCCAAATAGTAATCAGACCCCCAGACCGACCGTAGCATCCACATACTCAAAATCAAACTCCCCAAACCCCCAGAATTTCCCAATATCAACCGAATCCAAAGACCCAAATTGAGTCTCTTGGATCAAAATCGCCCCCACCTCATTTTCTTTTCTAATTTTCCTACACCAGACTCCCTTTCCTTCCTGCCCGATCCCCCTCATATTCCAGGAAATAACATTCATTTATCCACCTGTTGAAAACCTTCTTCCACAATCTCCTTATGAACCAAATCTTCAAACTTTTCAAATTGTTCAACACCTAGAACTGTACCCAACTTAACTGTTTCTTTTGCTTCATCGCTGATCAACCCATGATTCTCCACAACTTGCTCACAAACCATAGTAACACCTTCAAGACCCGCATTAATAATAGGAACCTCCTCTGACTCGATAGCTTCACTTCCGCTAACAGCGTATATGAATCTATCAATATCAAAGAGATCTTCCCCTTCTCTAGCTCGTTTCTTTGGTCTTTCCTGTCCGGTAGGCGACGGTGTTTTAGACGCCCTCGTCTTTTTTCGAAAACCTCTACTCTTTTTACCTCTACTAATCCCAGCGTCACTTTCAACAACTGACGTATCCACTCGAATAGATTCATTCACCTCCGTATCTACCACGTCCACATTGACCTCCCTATTCTGTTGAGAAACATGAACAGGCTGAACCGTATCCACAGCGACCTCAACCGGAACAGTCGTTTCCTCTTCCTGGACCATCGGGTTTTCATCCACTACAACCGGCTCAACTCTAACATTATCCTCCACCATAGCCTCCTGACAATCGCTTTTAGTTTCCGATTCTGAGTACCCCGAGCAGTCGTCAATGCACTCCGGAACCCAATCCCCTATCTCCTCTTCAACCATAATTTGAAAAACCTGTTCCTCCCATTTAATTTTTATAGTCTCGTTCACCCTTGTCCCCGTCTTGCGAATAACACCAATCAAGACACTTGACAGATCCACCGTGGCGTCATCACACTCCGGTAGTTGTATGACTTCACCAAAGTGGTTGCCAATGTCCTGGAAAACACCTTCATCATACAGTTTTAATGGTATTCCAAACACACGAAGCCATGCAATACGTTCACTTTGAATTTCCTGCCCTTCCCACTTTTCAAGACTATCAAAACAAACCCTCCAAGTAGCGCTACATGCAACAAACGTCTCCATGCACACACATGACTCGAACAAAAGGATCACCCAAAGGCCACCCAAATACCGAATCCCAACCTTGCAGTGGCCTAGCAAGTCCAACCAGATTCTAAGCTTCGATAGTTTTTTCAAATCGGAGACTCTTCCCAAAGCCCACATCCTTCCCAGTCAAAACCTCCCCTTCCCTTGACATTAACCGAAACCTCTGTGGCTGCTTTGGATCGCTCAATGTTCAATAACGAGTCTCTAAAAGACCGGCCTTCCTCTCTAGTTTTATTGACATTAACATCATTACCTACTGACCCATCCTTACCACCATCCAAACCCTGATCAGGACCCTGTGCATCATCCCCAACCGGCACCATTGTTTCTCAGGCTGCCGAAGTACTTTTTCACCATTCACAAATCGAGCCAGTACCACATAAAGCTTATAGGACCCAATCCATACATCCTTCATTAAACCTTCTAACCCTACCGGATCTTTCACATTGATGAGAGAAAGAAAACCAAACCTTTTACCAAGTCTATCATACTTACGTGCAATGTAGATGCCTTTGATCGTTCCAAAATCCTTGAAAACTGCTAGCAGATCTGCTGATGAACAACCCTCAGGGAGGTTTGAAACAAAGAACTTTGTGACCTTTTCTTCATGCTGATTTGGAAAACGCTGCTGATCTTGTCGTCTTCCCCTTCGCACCGGTGCATCATACCACGTATCCACCTTGTAACGTTCCCTACTCGCCATGCAGTGATCTTCAGAAAGCCTTTTTCGCCGTCAGTCGCCCTATCTTTTCGGAGGATTAGGGTTTGTGCAAGATAGTATTATTTTTTTTATTTTTTTTTTATTTATTTTTATTTTTTTTATTATTTTTTTTTATTTATTTATTATTTTTTTTTTTATCATTTTGTAACTAATTTTTCTACGGATGTTGTTATTGATTGTGCTAAATCAGTTTTTTCGAATTTATTATATAGTCAGTTACAAATTATCGCTACGAATTTTATTTAGTTACTTTTAAATATATTTATTTCACAATGTTGCTACTGATTTTCTACGGATATTATAAGACCCTTTTTAGTTAATTATTAAATATTTATTCTCATGATTTAGCTACGGATTTTGCTACCAGTTTTTATAAACTATTTTTAATATATCCATTTTTGCAAATTTGCTACGAATTTCGCTATGAATTTTTTTTCGCGACGGATTAGTCATAGCCAAATTGTACCAAATTGTGGTCGTAGCTATTCCGTAGCAAATTCATAGCAAGATTTGCGACCAATTTTTTCGGTAGCAAAGTTTCGTAACAAATGCCTGTTTTTGTAGTAGAGTGTTGTATTGTTTTTTTCAAACTGAAACACAAAGAGTCCAAATGGTACAAGTCAGATGGGCTAGGTAACATGTCAACTATCAACACAAGCTCAGGTAAAAATTTTGTATCTTTGGACGGGTTAGGTTGGCTCGACCCGATTCACCATTGATTATTTTTTCCTCAAGTAACTACCATGTGAAATATGATCACATTCAAAATGGATGATTATGTTGTTTCCTTAAGATTTGTTAATCAATTAAGACTTATATTATCCCATATGTTCCTAAATAACAAATTAAGGGTTTGATAGAGTTTTGTTGCTAATAGCACTCTTCTTAACAATACAAAAAAGGGAGTACAGTAATATGTTTTGAATTTGACTTGAAATCTATGAAATTGTTCTTGTAAAGGGTTTACATTATTTTTTAATTATATTATCTTTTATTGTTATTTTTATTGCATTTTTGAAATTTTATCATTATTGTTATGCATTCATCTAGTAAGTTGACTTGAATTTAAAGGCACTCACTTACTTCGAATCTATATGTTCTCTGTTGTTTTATTGATGTTTTTTGTCCTAAAACAATCACAATTGAAGCAGATTGTAGAATCTCTCTAAATATTTACAAGTGTTTTTTCTTAAAACGTTCCATCTTTATAAATATCTTCAAATGCTTTTTAATTAATAATTTTTTCAAGTTTCATTTTTACTCCTAATCTGGTAGGCATTTATTGGTTCCTTTTATTTTTTATTGATTTAAAATTATGGAGCATCTCATATAGTTTGAAAGCATTTGAGTGGTCTGTTGGAGGTCATGATAGACATTATGGGAAAATTAGTATGGTATATGTGCTTGTTAGTTGTTGTTTACTATTTTGTTATATGTTAAGTGTTGTGGGAAAGTAATGCTGAATGTGGAAGGTTTTTTACTTCTTCATTTAGAGTTATGTACGTAATTGTCTGTCATGTATTATGTTCAGATTATATATAGTTTGGGTGTGGTTAAATTTTGGTTTCTATGTAGATGTATAGTTTAGATGCAAATATTTGTCTTCTACGCCTGTATCAAGTTATTTTAATATAAAATTGTCATGAAATCTATTTGGCATCTCATTATTCAGATTAGTCAAATGTGTTAATTTTTATGCATCATTTTTTCTATGTAATTGTTATTACACAGCTTGAACAAGAGAGAATGAGCGAGAGCAAGAACAAAAGCCGCCAAGGTACATTCAAACCAATAGAGTACACAAACAAAGTGATATAATAAGGAACAGTAATGCAGACCGAGCAAGTCAAACTGAGGGTGATCGGTTTTCAACCTGAGTACATATCCTGTATATGTCTTTAACTGGCCAATTAGATAAAATAATATTCTTCTTATCTAGCTAAACACGAAACATGTTAAGTAGGCTGACTGGCCGAGTGAGTCAACCCGGTAAAAATTCGGACAAAGTGCAGTTTAATATTTACAGGTATAAAATACATTGTCCAGTCGAAATTGCCCTAATTGTCTGAATATTGCCGGTGGGACTTTCCTCAAATTTAGCACTGCATTAGTTAACTTACATTCATATAATCGAACAATGGGACGTGTTCAACATTGTCCGGTAGATTTATCCCCAACTTTTGCTTTTCCCAAGTTTCTCAAATCCATTTTCAGCTTTTAATGTGTGTCTTACTTTAATTTGTAAATTTTACTTTTGCTCTTTCACAGGAACCCAGATGCTCTGCTTACCCACTGCAAATAACAAGAAATCCTAAAATAGCTGATTAGCATACTGCGAGACAAAGGAAGGGTCAACAACAGATTTATCTACACACGTTGTTTGCTTTTTATTGGCATTAAAGTTCTTAATGGTTCACCAATACATATCTCCTTTCATTTTCATTTAACAGTTTCACTTTTAACATTTTCATGATGCCTGAAAAAACAAAAGTGAACAGTCAAACTTTCTGACACATCAGCTTTAGCTAAAATTGTAATCTCTGAAAGCTTGACTATATTTATTAAAAATCATGAATTTCTTATGCTTTTGCCCATTTGGATAAAACATGGTTACCAAAAACTAAATTATTGTAATATTTATGGACATCTAGAAGGAAAAGTGTTGTAGCTTAAACTCATATGTTTTCCCAGAGGTATTTGAATACCGTGGAAGCAAATTCAAAGCAATGGTTTTCTCTTGTGAGGACCTGTTGAGTAACGAAGTTGGTTGTATTAAAGTTTGTTCTATTTTTTCATTGGTCCATCTGTTGTTTGCAGTCACGCAAGGCAACAACAAACTTATCTTCTATTGGAAATTAACTTGTTCTTGTGTGTATGTATAGCCTAACCAAGTCGGGCGAAGCCAGCTCAGCTAATGAGAAGTTGTGTTGGGCTACACAATTTTAAGTATGTGCAAGTTAATTCAGTGTATTGACATAAAGAAGTAAATATCTTAGTTGAGTTTATATTTAACAATTTAACATACGACCTAACACAATTTTCATCAATTTAATTCAGTGTATTGACATAAAGAAGTAAATATCTTAGTTGAGTTTATATTTAACAATTTAACATACGACGTAACACAATTTTCATCCCTATAGGCAAGTTCAGTTATTCATTATTATGGAGATAAAACATGGTTTTTTATTTTTTGAACACTGAAATTCCACTGGAAGAAATAGAAAACCGTGGCACTCAAAGACTAAGCACCCAATACAAGCTAACAATTACGATATTATGTCACGGGTATCAAACTCACTAGAAAACGAGACAGCCAAAGACTAAGCACCCAATAAAAACTAACAATTACGAAATTACATCATGGGTATTAAACTCATACCGCCTTCCATTAACTCCAATAAGGCGTATACATTCCAACGAACTGGAAGGAGATGCAATTATAGACGCCACAATGCAATTTAGTAATTGAATGAAAATTTCATTCTTGAGTGAACTAAGAGACAAATCACCAACACAAATGAGGCACATTCTTAGTGAACTCAAGTGCCAAAATCTCATCATTGCAGGGCTTGCGACATGCGACACCGATAATTTTAATCTTAAGTTATTTTTTAATTAATTGGGATGTGTAAGACTTATGGAATATATAGACAACACTGATGCTACGAATAAAAAACTAACAAAACTACGATACAATATATCATGAGAGGATTGCTAACTAACATAAAACGAGTACCGCATTGCAAATTTTTGCCGCCGCAGCGTCGCGCGAGTTTCCTACTAGTATATATATATATATATATATATATATATAATTAGCAAATGTTTTGCAATAGTAAGTTGTTTGTCCTATACTGAACTTTTTTTTTTCTTTCGTCTTTTAATTTTTTTTTCCCTTTTATCATTTACTTGAATTTTCGTTTACTCCCCTTGGCGAGTACACCCCGTGTCAGTACTTAACTCTGTTTGTAGCCGTCGCGAAATCTGCGTCTATTTCTTTTGCAACGACAATAATAATCGGACATCTGAGTCGGTTTGTTTATTTCTTTTTCACATTTCTTTGTCGGTTTTGTTTGTCGGGATAGGCGGTTGTTGTGTTGTTATTGTCGTGGAGGTTAACTAATAACTGCCAAATATCAAGGTTTCGGCGCGTAGCGCGGGGTAATTAAAGATCTAGTTATCTTTTAATTTGTATATTAATCATTTATTTATATTTCGATTTTTACATACCTTTTCTTTGTTAAAAGTTATAGCACTTTTTCTTCCCATCTTCTAAAAGTAACTTTTTCTTCCCCTGTTCTAAAACTATTTGTTTATTAAAAGAGTATAACAAATAAAAAATTATTAACTATTTATAATAGAAGTTTATGTTTTATAAAAGTCTGTTATTAATAGAAGTTTAAAAAAAATATTAAATGCTTTCTCTCTTTTTATGAAGTTATACTCATAGTAGTGATACTGATATTGCAGCTTACGATATGAGGTTTGTGACAGCATTGCTGGAAGATGAAGCAAGGAAAAACCGCAGCCTGCCTCTAAAAGGTAATAGATTCAACCTTATTTATTACACTTTATATTATAGGAAAGAGTTTAACCTTTAATTTACTTGTTTTAATTACATGATTGTGTATGAGGCTATAAGGTGGGCAGACATGAAAAACCTCATGTCTCAGTGCCACGTAGGCTGCCACATCACTTAGGTGGTGTCTGAGACATGGGTGTGGTGTGCAGACATGAACAACCCCATGTCTCAAGCATTTAATATATTTTTTTTTGTTTTCTAATATTTTTTTTTTTAGTTTTATAAAAGTAATAAGTAAATAAAATAATGTTCAAACAAATACTAAATAATAAAAATAAAAATTACAAAGCATCCTAACTTAAAAAAAAATTACAAAGCATCCTAAATTAAAAAAAAAATTACAAACCATCCTAAATTAAAAAAAAAATTACAAACCATCATAATTTAAAAAAAAATTACAATCTAATCGTCTTGTCCATTGTTCCATATATATTCGATCAAGTCGGCCTGTAGATGATGATGGATGTGTTCGTTACGTAACGCGAAATCGTTTAACTCTTGTTGCGCTTCGTTTACCGGAATAGTATTCTCCTCCACCGCATTTTCATCGAACTCACAAATAGCTCGGCCTTCGTCTTCGATGATCATGTTATGTAGCACGATGCAAGCATACATACAATAACGTATTTTTTTGGTTGTGAAAGCACGTGCCGGGTTTGCGATGATGTGCCATTTTGCTTGTAGAACCCCAAATGTTCGTTCGATATCCTTTCGCGCCGCTTCTTGATACTTAGCAAATTTCTGTCTTTTTTCGTCGTGAGGGTGCTTAATACTTTTAACGAGTGTAGAATAGGTTGGGTATATTAAATCCGCTAGAAAATACCCGTGCTTGTACTCAACACCCGAAACTGTAAATTTTGTATCCGGACCGGTCCTTTTCTAACATCATCAAACACCAAAGACTGATTGAGAACGTTAAGATCATTATTGGAACCGGGTACACCAAAAAAGGCATGCCAAATCCATAAGTCTTGTGACGCGGCTGCCTCTAAGATTATTGTTGGATGACCGTGATCGCCGCGATAAAACATGCCACGCCACGCATTAGGGCAATTTTTCCACGGCCAATGCATGCAATCGATGCTTCCGATCATCCCTGGAAAACTATGCTTCTCATGATGGTGCTGATACAACTTTTGGATATCATTGGAGTTTGGTTTGCGCATATATTTGCGCTGTAGATCTTGACAATACGCTTGCAAAACTTATACAAGCACTCACGTGACACTCTTTCCGACATCCGTAAGTACTCATCCCATGAGTCGGATGCCGTCCCGTAAGCCATTTGCCGCAACGCTGACGTCATTCTTTGGTAAGTTGTGAATGCCGGTTTGCCTCTAGCATCGTACCGTAATGTAAAATACGGGTCACAACTCGCCAAATCATCGGCAATACGTATGAACAATCGACGACTCATTCGAAACCGCCGCCTAAACATCTCGTCCGATACACCGGGTGATCGGCAAAGTAATCTCTAATTAATCGTTCATGTGCACCTACACGTACGTTGTAAATAAATTTAAAAATTATATTTGAAGAAAAATTATACGTTCCAAAAAAAAATACTTGCTACATATATATTATAAGAAAAAATTAAACGCTTACCCTCACGGTCTCTGTTTAAAGGCCCTTGTCTAAGTCGTGGTTGCGAGCTCACTTCTTCTTCTTCATCCGCCACGATTGTTTGTGCCGCTTCCCAAATCGCGTTAACAAAAAGCTGGTTTTCCTCGCTCGACGAAGATGAGGAATCAACCATTGGTAGGTAAGACATTTTGTTTGTTATTTTTTTAAAGAAAGTAGAGGTTTTTTTGGTTGGTTTTGGTTGATTTATGGGGTTTTTTTTAGATGGATTGGGTTTATATGGTTTAATTGGTATTTATTAAAAAAAGAAAAAAAAAAATAGCCGTTAGAGTTAAGTTACCGTTTGAATTCAAAAAAAAAAAAAAAAAAAAAAGAAAATAGGTGATTGGTCCGTCCGGGGCGTCTTGTGAGGGACGGGGGAGACGGGGCTAGCAAGGGACGGGGCACCCGGGCGGTGTTGGGCAAGGGACGGGGGAAAAGGCTTGGGACGGGGGCTTTGATCGTCTGTGCACCGTATAGCCTGAGTGTAGTGCAGTAGTGGTTAAGTAAGTCACGTGCATTTGCTAATGTGAATTTGTAAATATATTTTGATTAAAAAAAAATCAAATGTCGATTTGCTTATCTTCTTAAATTATTGATTTCATATTACGATTTTTTTAAATTACTACCTATGTGTTTTTTTTACGTTTCTGTGTATAGAATCAAGCTCCGCAACTTTTTTTTTTGTCATAATACGACTTTAGTTTATGAATTATTCCTTTCGCTTTCTATTGTGTTTATCGGTATTGTATTGAACCCAATCAAATTCTTGTTGAGTTCCCATGACAATGCACATGTTAAATGTCTGCAAATAACAATTATATGTGACCAACTTTTTTTTTAATCTTCTACCTCATAAGTTTAGATTTTACTCTAATTGTATCAACCATTTGTTAATATCTTACTGCATTTCCCATCCCTTGATAGATATATAATTGAAAGTAGAAAGAGTAGCACATATATTATAGTTATAGTTGAGGTATAAATTTAAATTTTTTATATAAAAGTAACATGATCTCTACTTCAAATGTATTTGTTTAATTAATGGCTACTTTTTTTTACACCATTTGACCTTTTGTCTCTACTGGGCTATATATCAACTGTAAATTTATTCTTCACTAAACATCCTTATATTCAAATAAGTAGCACTAGATTCATTCATACCCACGTTCCAACTAACCAAACAAACTCTTAATATATTGTTAGAGACTACGTGTTTTCTATCCTTTAAAATTGTGTCATGTAAGCGCTGATATAGTAGTGTGATAAAGTTTTTAGCTTACTCAGTTGATCATGTTGTGGCTTAAGATGAGCAGTGGCTTTATCCTGATTTTTGTTTACATTTTTATTTAAAATGTGATAATAAACATAAAATGTTAATTAATAAAAAAAAAACATTACACACAATTAATAAAAAAACATAAAAAACTACTTACCTACTCGTTGTTTTGCTCGTCTTCGAATTTCTTTGCGATACGCTCCTGTTCTCGTTCAAGTATCGTTTGATGACTATTTGGAGGTTGCTAAAGTCATTTGTAAGAAAGTCCATGTTCCTTAATCTTATTTTAGACGCTTTCGTTTGCACCGTAATCTCTATGGTACTTATTTTGCTAATCTCCGCCGAGTACGATATCGACTTCATTACTAACTTGTTTTTTCCCATGTCCCTTCCAAGTGGTCTACGTGGAAACGGGGTAACACCCTCCTCAACGTTTAGGTCAATCCCCAGATGAGTATCCAAGCTTGTAGAGGAGACGAACCACCCGAAGAATTAGTTTTCGTCCGCTTTGATGAGCCTCCTTTGCTCATTTCTTCAACAGTAACTAGCTCGATCCATTTCGAGCAATTGAAAAGAATTCTCCACAAGTAGTCCTCATCTCATGTTTTCGTGGTCTTGTACTTGCGAAAAACCTCTGCCTTCCATTCGTCGCAAGTAAACTCGTAGACTTCATGTCGCAATTTTTTTCCAAAAAAACTTTCACCCTTTGATAGTCGGCTTTAAAAATAATAACAAAAAAATTAAAAAGCTCTTCAATTAACATATATATATATATACACATAAAAAATATATACTCGCTTGTCGATCTTCGAAAACCTCAACCCACGCATGACACATCGCTATTTTCCCATCTTTCGTCCACGGTGTCGCTTGCCGTTTTGGACGTGTTTCTTGTTCGAGCGGTTTTCCACCTCTCTCCGTGCCACCTCTCCCACCACCTCTCGCCCACACCACCTATCCCAGCCTTCTTTTGCCCTCTGTTTTTTGGGATACATCTTGTGGTTGCGTATCCGGAATAACAAAATCCGGAGATAGGGGTGACATTTGGCTAAAGTTTTGTTCAATTTCTGTGTTCATACCAAACCCATCTTCCGATATGAACCCTAGAGCGAGCGAGTAACATCCTTCCCACGACATGTTTTCCATTTCACTTTGTAGTTTGAAGGTTTGAAGATTTGAATATATGTGATTTTGTTAATTGATTTGGGTGTTGGGTGTAAATGGCTAAGAATTTGTTTTTTTATATATATTAAATGTCCTAAACTAGCCGTTAGCAACGGCTAGTTTTCAGCCAACGTTCGAATTTTCACTCGCTAAACCCATGCGAGCATGATAGCGGTGGGCTTGCTCGCTCCTGCCCTCTATAGCTAACTGCTGTGATGTTCGCGAGCCCTTTAGATTAAGTTGCGTCTCGCGCCTGCTTGCTGCAGCCCATAACATATAGTACGATGTAGATAAAAGATGATAAAGGAAAGTTTCAAGCTAGTATTTAATAACTTTTGCCGATATCGGCCAAAAAAATAAATATAAATAAACAAGCTATTATCCCGGGAACATTCCGGAGTTGAAAAATATAACAATTCTAAAAATACTAATACTAATAGTAATAATTATTACTCTTGTAATTAAATAAATAAATAAAATAACCTTGCTATAAGGTGACACCATGTGTTGCAGTGTTTGCGCGATTTTTTCTCCTAGCTTCTCTTGATGAAACATACCTATGCATCTTTAGAATAGTAAAATTCCAATGATAGCATGACGATTGGGCTGAATTTAAACATCGTAGATAAGAACCTGGTTTAAAAGAAAAAACATGATAAATGAATAACCTGAACACTTTGTGTTTTTTTCCTGTATGAACGAAACCCCACAAAAAATAGTCGTTTTTTTCTCTATTTTTTATATAGCACTATGATACTCATTGGAAAGATAATAAAACGCTTGTTAATTTGGTGTAATTTTTTTCTTTAAAAAATCTCGTATATAAAATATATTAACGTATAAAAATTATGGGAGAAAACATAAGAGAGAAAAATTTAAATTTGTTTTTAAATTCTTTTTCCTAAAATAACCCAATTTAATTTTATTAGATTAGGATTATATTATTATTTCTTTTTTTTAGGTTCAATATTCATTCATACACCCCGTGACATCATATTTAGTATGTATGACATCACATTCTGGGTATGTGGCAGCTTTCTATTGGTGTGTGGTGTGGGCCAGGGTGTATGAATCCTAAAGTATGGGTGTATGAATCCACAACCCCTTTTTTTATTTGCCACATAACATGACACATGACACATTTAAAGGGTAATGTCTCTTTTAAGTGTCATGTCATTAAAATTGGTTTCTTTATTATATATATATAGAATAGATATAGATATAGATATATATTAAGTTATTGCCGATAAGATGATAGACGACTTTTGGACTTGGGATCTACGCGTCTTGTATATATTAATTAAAGAGTCTAATTACTAATTAATATATTATAACGTATGTTAATTTTGATAGGATCAAAGTTTAGTTGCTTTTTTAATAAACACAAAGTCAATAGGTCGTTTTTAATAATATTTGCTACTAGATTATACCCCGGGAACGTCCCAGGGTTGAAAAATCTAATATAACATATTAAATTTTACATATGAAATAGAATGATGCGATTTACAGTTACATGCATGAAAGCTTCGAGTAGCAGCTAACCTAAAACAATTAAAAATATATCTCCAATGTTAACGCATAACCTTAAACAATGTATAACTCTAATATTAATATCTACCATAAAACAATGTATAACTCCAATTCTAACACATGTTGAAAATAGAATTCATATTTACTGATTTGAACATAATTAGTAACTTGCCTATACATGATTAATGATTTACCTGAACACTTTTGTGTTTTTTTTCCTGTTTGAACAAAACCCAACAAAAAATAGTCGTTTTTTTTCTTCGTTTTTTTATATATCACTATGGTAGTCGTTGGAAAGATAATAAAACGCTCGTTAATTTGGTGTCATTTTTTTCTTTAAAAAATATCGTATATAAAAGATATTAACGTTTAAAAATTATGGGAGGAAACATAAGAGAGAAAAATCTAATTTTGTTTTTTAAATTATTTTTTTCCTAAAATATCTCAATGCCATATGGGATGACACATTCAAGAGGAGAATGCCTCTTTAATTGTCATGTCATTAAAATGGCTTTGGTTTATTATATGTATAAATAAGTCTCTTAAATAATAGTTGCCACACATGACATATTTTTTTTTGTAAGTTTAATATTATTTTCATTGCGTCTCCTATTTCAATCCTTCTATTTATAATATTACAACATAAGGGGAAAGATCCGGTACAAATAGCTTTTTTGGTAAGAACTGTGAGAATCAAATGAGGGTATTTTTTTTATTTTTTTTAAATTTTTTTCCCCATATTGTTTAAACATGTATTATAGTATTGAAAACTAAAAAAAAAAAAAAATTTGGTGTAGAGTAATTACGTGTAGAGTAATTACATAATTACTCTAGTGTAAACTAATGTATTTACCTTAATGACGTAATTACACTAAAAAAAAAATTTTTTAATTTTTTTTTGTATTATTCATCTAGAAACAATGTTTAAGCACATGGGAAAAAAAATACTAAAAAAAATAAATTTTTTTTACCCCCTTTGATTCTCACAGTTCTTACAAAAAAACTATATGTATTTGATCTTTACTCTACAATATAATATATTAAATTTAGTAACTTATGTTCATTATTCGACTTCAAATACTTAGATTTGTTTTAGAAAGGTTAACTTCTTTAATCCTATGATGTGTGAGAGTTGAACCCAAGATCTCCCACAACACCTAAGTGTTTTAATGGCTTTAACATTGCTAAGTTAAATTATTAGATAGTAAGCTATGCATATTAAGAAGATTTGTAGTAAATAGAGGGGTTAATGATACAAAAAAATAAGATTTTCCCTCTAACTAAACCTCTGATAACCATCTCCGGCAAAAAATCATACCATTTGTAGTGACGAAATATGGACCCAAGAAGGCCTAATCGCACCATGAAAGCCATAGCATAGCAAAGCCTTAAACCCTGATGAAAGCTATAATCGCAAACCTTGCGGTGGAGATGGTTCGATAAACCCTAGAGATAAAAAATTCCATTTTTAAACTATTGGAGTAAAATGATTAAAATAATTAAACCACAGTCCATAGGGAGCGAACCTAAACTTGAATCTAAAAAGAAAAAAAATATTAGATCATTATTTTAGATATCATGAAAATTTAATATAAGAGTATTCACATCAGTTTCACCACTT